>JAOTRH010227064.1:0-10305 GCA_034768845.1 Heliamphora exappendiculata
TAGATGTTTGCGATGTGTTTTTTTGTAATTAGTCTGTAATTTGTTGTTTATGTATTTACTAATCAAATCAAATCAAACTAAATTAAATTTTTGTTCCAATTAAAAGCAATTGGTTACATGAATTTTATTATGTTATTTTGCTCTGTTAATACTTCTAAACAAAACTGAAAGAAAGGGAAAGATCAAAAACCCAAAAATCAAAATAAAAACAGGAAAAAGAACAGAAAAAACTACAATTAAAAGGAACAAAATTAACCAGCTCAGAAAGACACGTATTCTAATCCTTTAATAGAGAATATAGTTCCATATTCAAATCCTTAAACATAGGAAGTCACTTACCTTCGCGCGGTGGGACAACGACGGCGTGAGGAACGGTGGGACAACGATGGCCAGAGGAGCAGAGGGGCGGCGACTTTGCGAGAAGCGGTAGAGTGGCGACGGTGACGGCGTGAGGAGTGGTGGAGCGGTGACGGCGCGAGGAGCGATGAAGGGACGACGACGGCGCGAGGAGAGGCGGGGCTGAGGCGGGACTGAGACAGGGCAAGGCACGGTGGCACAGCGGAACAGCAATGGAGCGGCCTTGGAATGGAGTGCGTGGGAATGAATGAGGAATGCCAAGAGGTTCAATGCGTGGGAATACTAAGTTAATTAGGGATTTAGGTATTTTGGGATAGTTTTTTGTGCTTTATTTTTGTAATTTTTTTTTCATATTTTTTGATTTTTTAAAAATTATTTTGGTTAAGATTTTTTTAAAATTATTTTACTTGGTCGTTAAATGAGTGTCAAGATATTTACAATATCTTTTGCAATTAGGTATTTTTAGTCGCCAATGAGTACATTTTGTAATTAATTTTTCATTGCCAAAAATGTTTCCATCATTTTCACAAAAAAATTAGCGTTTGCGCCAAACCTTGGGCAACCACACTTAATTTTAGACGCCAATGAGTACATTTGGCAACCAATGTGTTGGTTGCCAGCAGTCTTTTTATATTTTCCACAAAAAATTAGCGTTGGCGTCAAACCTTGAGCGATCAAATTTAACTTTAGACACCAATAAGTACATTTGGCAACCAATTTGTGATTGTCAAAAATCTTTTCGTCTTTCCCACCAAAAATTAGCATTGGCGTCAAATCTTGGGCTACCAAATTAAATTTTAGCCGCCAAATGTGTATGAAGTCGTGACCAAAATTTATTTAGTCGCTAGAAATCTTTAATTCAATAACTAAATTCGATTTTAGTTGCTAAATGTGTACTTTCTTGTAGTGGTAGCCTAAACACAATTCGGTATCAATAATGTTTCCGTGATCAAATTATTCAATATTTCCCTATAACTGATATTAATTACAACCTTGAAGGGTTGTGCATCCTAACTCAAATGTAATTGCATAGCTTTACTTACAATAACATAAAGTTGAGATCATTGTAAATATTTGTTACAGCTAAATTTATAGTAAAACTAAATAGTTTTAGAAAATTAACCTTATCCAAATAGAACCTAACGTAATAATTTGGCCAAAAGAAATCACACTATATAGTGGCTAGTGGATTTTTTTTAGTGCATTGAAAAAGGAAATTGGATTCAAATAATCTATTGAGAAATAAAACATTGGATATAAGTAGAATTCGTGTGGAATATATTGCATTCGTATTTATAATTGTACGACATTATATGATTGATAACTTTGTTTAGTAAAATAAGAAAGTTATATTGTTACTATTGTATAACTAATCTAGCAAGATGGGAATCCAAATGCCAGACACAGCAAGTCACTTACAGAATGAGGTACTAAGGTACTCTCTCTGATGTGAAAAAGGAAGAAACAAAGAAAGAAAAAGCATAATAGTATAACACTAAGTAGAGGGATTCTATCACAATTCCATCAACAAAGATCACAATAGTTCATCTTATTCCATCATGTCTCTCATGCTCACACTCCAATGGTAGAGAAAGAAGATCAGGTTCCAGGAGTTGGTGCTGGAGTAGGCACGCTCGGAGAGGTAGCAGAAGGCGTTGGAGAAGAGCTTCCCGGAGCTGGTGTTGGAGTAGGCACACTCGGGGGAACAACAATCGGTGCTGGTGAAGTGGTTCCTGGAGATGGTGCTGGAGTAGGTGCATTCGGAGGGACGGCAGTTGGCACTGGCGAAGAGCTTCCTGGTGCTGGTGCTGGAGTAGGCGCGTTCGAAGGGACGGTAACCGGCGCTGGTGAAATGGTTCCTGGAGATGGTGCTGGAGTAGGCACACTCGGAGGGACAGTAGGTGGCACCAGTGAAGAGCTTCCCGGAGCTGGTGTTGGAGTAGGGGCACTTGGAGGGACGGCAATCGGCACTGGCGAAGAGCTTTCTGGCGCTGGTGTTGGAGTAGGCGCACTCTTAGGGGCGGTAGCAGGCACTGGTGGTACGACAATCGGCGCCGGTGAAGAGCTTATCGGGGCTGGCGTTGGAGAGCTTGTCGGAGCTGGTGCCGGAGAGCTTTTCGAAGTTGGAACTGGCGCTGGAGAGCTTCTCGGAGCTGGGGCTGGGGATGGAGTTGGTGGTCGTGGAGGTGGTGGTGGTGGTCGTGGAGCTGCGCCATAAAAAGATAGAAGTTATGAATAAATAAAAAACTAGTTCAAGTGTTGAAAAATATGATTATAATTTTAAATAGAAATTATAAATATTTATTATAATTATAATTTTATAATTTTAAATAATAAAATTTGCGTTTACTAATTTAATTTGAATTTAAAACTATAGTAAAAAAATTATAAGCATATCTATTTAGTTTTTCTAACTTTTGTTAAACTATATACTGAAAGTTAGAAAAATAGTTTATAGCAAACAGTTGTCTTCAACAAAAATGTGTTGTGTGAGGACGAAATTTTGAAGGAAAATACTTTGGACACAGAAACTACAAACTACACACACAAAAAACATACTTATCAACTTTTCATTGCATAAAGAATGCCCAAAATAATGTGAGTTTTTCATACAATAAATAACTGGAATGCATTTTTTGTAATTAATCTGTGGTTACTCTCTATTTAAGTTTCAGCAGATAAGAAAATTATGGGAGAAAAAAAGAAAAATACTCCCAACACATAAATCCAGTCACAAAAATGCAAAAACTAAACTCTACCAATTATTTGTATTGAAATCTACAAGTGTTTTAGATTTTTATGCAAATTAGAGATATGAATCGCAGTATCAAAAGACATCAGTATCATAATATAGTCATAAATCGACTAAATATCAAATAGTATCAATAAATACATTTGTATATCGAGAAAGAGAGGGGGTTCAGTCCACCCAAAGACTGGACCTGACGGGATCATTTACTAAAGAGGGTTTAAGTTTCACTTTATGGGAGTTGAGCTTTTTTTTATATTTTGTTATTGTTCATTTTTGTTTATTTTTGAACAAGTGTGACGCAATTTGATAATCTTAACCATTCAATAGATTGATTTAGTTTAATGTGTGAATTATTTATCTAAAAAATCGATGTCATAGAATGTTGTTCAAGTACTTGATAATCATATTTATTTTTTTAAAGTAAATTTTGTTATTTGTTTTACTATTTAGTTTTCTGATTTATTCAAATACATATCGATATTCAGTTAATTCATTTTTGATAAATGATTTAAACTTTAGGTGTTATAAGATGGCATACTATTTCGATCATCAAAGTATGATCTAGGTGAACTATAACTATCCAAAAATAAACAAAAATTGAAACATAATTAAAAGAGCTTAATCCAACTTTTTGAGAAGAGGGAAGAAGGAGTTGGCTGCTGCATGTGCGCACAATATCATAGGTCTACATTAGGGAGTTATTCACCGGGTAAGAAATGCCACGTTAGTGTACTGATACACACACATCATGTATTTATAAGTTCAGAGAGAAATTGTGAAATAGAGGCTAACAGTTATTACACGTCAGCATGACCCTACATTAAGTAAGCCCATGGCATGCATGTAATAATTGAGCACACCAGCTAGCATGCTGAAGTGGTGTTTCCTGTCCATAGAATAATTTCTCCTACATCAAGGCTTAATTCATTATAAATAATTATAGATTTTTGTTTATTTTTATATTTTTGAACATCTAATCTTTTAGTTAATTTTTTCATATTTTGACAAAATTTTATTTGTTTTTTACTCGTCTCAATAAGAGAAAATAGAAAAGTATATATAACTAAACAAGATTTTATATGTAAATTTTATATGTTTTTATATTTAGTGTATCGAATTTTGATTTTCATGTTTGGTAGGGACACCCGGACAGTGTTGGAATGGTAAAAAAAGGCAAAAACCAATTACAGGGCCTCTGTAGACTGTAGAAAAACTAAAAAGACTCTTTAACCAATTGAGTAGTCTATGCACGACAGCAATTTTGCACGGGGCTAGGGCTACGGGTGTTAGGGTTTTTGACTTAGTTTTTTGTAACCTATTTAAAGAGGGTTAGGTTGAAACCCTAGAATGTGGGTGTGTTGTCTAATATTCAGAAGAAACTTAAAGAGAGGTTAGAGAGAGCATAGAGAGATAGAGAGAGGCTCAATTTAAGGCTATACACAGAGATTATGAAATTGAGAATGAAATTTGTATTCCATATTGATGAATAGTTGATTGTTTCTTCTCCTATGAGGTAGGAATCAACCAAACCACTTATATTGTTGTTCTTATTCTATGTGGATTTTTCGCTATCCAACTAGTCATATTTTGGATATTTGTGCCCTAAAATTTCAATAAGTGGTATTAGAGCTTCTGGTTATTGGCTTGGTTAATCGATCGCAGTAAAGATAGTTAATATCAAATATGAAGTCAAAAATTTCTCTGGCAAGAATAACTTTTTCTTGTGGCAGAGGTAGATAAAGGATCTGTTGATCTTGCAACGAGACTCCAAGGCATTACTCAGCAAGGCAAGAAAGCCAGAGAAAATAATCGACGACGATTGGGATGATCTTGATTGTAGGGCCATGAATTTGATTCGATTGAATCTAGGAGACGAAGTTATTCACAACATGCTTGATGTGTGAATAGCACATGAGATCTAGCAGAAGCTGAAAGGTCTTTACATGAAGAAGAATATGTCTAACAAGTTATGCGTGAAGAAGCAACTATATGGACTGCAAATGAAAGATGGTACGAATCTTTTGGAACACCTAAATGTGTATAACATACCCATCACACAACTATCCAAGTTTTGAGTAAAATTTGATGATGAGAAAAAGGCGATACTCATGTTGGCATCCCTTCCGACCTCCTATGATTATCTAATGACAACACTGATGTATGGGAAGGATGCTCTAGAACTTGAAGAGATTACCAGTGCTGTTTTGTCACACGAGAAGATAAAGAGAGATGGTGAATTAGATGCAGAGGGCGTGTTCGTGACTAAGCCTGACTCAAGTAGGGGAAGGAGTAGATCCAACGAGTAAGGTTCCAACAGTGGAAGATCTCGATCCAAGTCAGGTCCAATGAAGGATGTGGAGTTCTTGTATTGCTACAAAATTTGTCATTTCAAGAGCTAATTCTAATAATTAAAGCAGCATATGGAGGAAAAGAAGAAAGAAAAATCGCTTACAGAATCTGTCAGTTTAACCCAGGAGTCGTTAAACAATAAGGTAGATGAAGATGTACTTTTAGTTTCTTCATATTTTAATTTTTTGTCAAAGACATGGATACTAAATTCAGGATGCTTGTACCATATGTGTCCAATAAAAGAATGGTTTGACACATACAAGCTTTGCAACGGTGGTATGATTTTGACAGGGAATGATGTAGCCTACACAGCCATTGGAATCAATACAGTCAAGATCAAATTGTTTTATGGGGTTGTAAGAGTTTTGAGGAAAGTCAGGCATGTTCCAAGATTAAAGAAAAATTTAATTTCTTTAGAGACATTGGTTCTTTGGGTGGCGGGTACACAAGAAGGGATGGAGCGATGAAGATTAGCAGACGGGTTATAGTTATCATGAAAGGACAAAAAGTAGAGAATCTCTACAGACTAATATGGAACACGATGGTAGTTGGAGTTACCACTACCACACAGGCAAAGTCTAGCAGAGACGGCTCGATACTCAGATATTTGCAGCTTGGTTAGATTAACAAGCATAGTAAAGCAGATCTTTAGAAAAAGAAAGCAGCAGACGAGGTAGAGCTTGATCAGAAAAGTTTACCTAAAAAATCAGGTGATAGTGGTTCAAGTCAACAGCAGCACGAACAATTTAGTGAAAATTTTTTGTCTTACAAGAAAGCTACAGATAGCACAGTCATAGTTCAGGGCAAGTAATAGTATCAGAGAAGGTAGAGTTTCCATAGAACACTGAGAATTTGGAGTTTGGAAGATTGTCCAAAAATGAGAAAATTGTTGATTGTAAGAGGGTTAAATTCAAGTTTGGCTTGAATTTGGTTTAAGTTTATCCAGGTTAATGATTAAAAGATGGTGGAGCACATACTCGTGAAAGTGGTGCAGGATGAGATGGCCGACAAATCTTTAAAGATTGTTCAAAAATTCGAGTCAATGTGAAAATTGTTGGGTTTGGTATCTCAAATTTTGGCTTCCATGTTTAGTAGAACATCTAGACAATGTTGGAATGGTGAAAAAGAGAGAAAACCAGTCATAGGGCCTTTGCAGACTATGAAGAAATCAAGAAGGCTCTATGGCTAATCGAGTAGTCTGGGCGCGACAGCAATTTTGCGCGCAGCTAGGGCTATGAGGGTTAGGGTTTTTGACCTAGTTTTTTGTACCCTATTTAAAGAGGTGTAGGTTTTTGAAACCTTATAACGTGGGTGTATTATGTGATACTCAGAAGAGACTCAGAAAGAGGCTAGAAAGAGTCTAGAAAGACAGAGAGGCTCAGTTTGAGGCTATATACAGATATTGTGGTATTGAGAGCAAAACTTGTATTTCATATTTATAAATAGTAGATTGTTTCTTCTCCCACGGAGGTAGAGTCAGCCGAACCATGTATATTGTTGTTCTTGTTCTATTTTTATTTGTCTTTTATGGATCGTAATCTACGTGAATTTTTCGCTGCTCAATCAGTTGTATTTTGGGGATTTGTGCTGGAAAATTTTAATATTTATGCTACATTTGAATCTTGAATTTGAGTACTAAAATAAAATAGTAAAGAAGGGATTAAAAATTAATTAAAAGTTAATTTTTTGTTATAGGTATCTATCCAATATTTCTTGATACCACTTGAGAGTATCGATCAATATTTTGACAATAATGAAATTATGATATTACAGTACCGACTTTTATCTCATATAATGTGTATCAACAAGTGAAGGATATTACCGACCGGTATGGTACAAATATTGATAATACTAGTTATAATCCATAGATTGACAATTTTGACATTACCAAAAATTCATAGTTTTTCAAAAGTAGTTTTTTTGGTTTCTTAAAATTACTTTTGCCGTCAAAAGAAAAGCAAAAACTATGTCTAAAACTCTAACAAAACATTCAAGATGAATAAATTCTATATTACACCATAAAAAGTTCAATAAATATTCGCAATGTGTTAAATGTCTTTTTTATTTGATCGACAAATATATAAGCATTCACTCTCATCTTGTACTTAATAAGGCTTCAACACCTCTCATTTGAGAGTGTCACACCCATACATACTATTGGGTCAAAGACGACTTAATTTTTGATTGTATATCTAATAAAAAATGCTTAAATATGCTTTTTTACATGTAATGACTCGAGCGGGCCACTAACTTAATAACTTGAATAAAAAGTCTAACAACACAGCTCAAAAGATTAAGCTCAAGTTATTAGGTTAGTAGTCCTTTTGGGTTGTTACAAATGGTATCAGAGCGAATCTTGATTTTCATGTAAGGTTTCGTGGTAGTGTAAATAGAGAAGTAGAGATTTCGAAGAAGAGCAGCGGTCCTGAGATTGTTTATCTTGTACACGCTTATGGGCTACTCCGTGTCTGCTAATGGTTGTTACCCATATCTCAACTAGAAAAAAATTTTAGGCCACGCAACGAACGCGTCGCGTCTTTGAGTGGAGGATATTGTAATACCTCATCCACATCGATAGAAAATAAAAATTAAATCTATATATAAAGAAACTTATAAGTTACTATTAATAACTTGGTTTAAGTATTTTGAGGCACGTTATTAGACTCTTTATTCAAGTTATTAGGTTAGTGGTCCACTTGAGTCATTACGTTACACTTTGTTAATTACGACAATATCAATGTAAAGCTGTATCATAATTACGACAATATCATGTTATTAGACACTTTGTTAATTACGACAGTATTTTGAGGCACGTTATTAGACTTTTTATTCAAGCTGTTTTATCAAAAAATTAATTTTTTTGAGCTTGAAATGATTTTAGTTTGCGTTGGATCTATTTTCGATGTGTGTATAATTCATTAAATTTGGTTTCAATTTTTTCTAATTGAGTTTGATATATATAATTATATGTTTGGTACATTTATGTTTTGTTTTTTATTTTTTTATGTTAAAATTTATTTATATGCATATAGCTAAGTTGGGACTTTTAAAATTATGCATGAGTAATGTTTTGTAATTTTTCTAAGTGATTATATATTAGTTGCAATTGTGATAAGTTATCTAATTTATCAATTACTATCAAATAATTCAATTAAAAAATAGGCTAGGTGATATATGATCAACCTTTTAAAGATAACATCTACCACTAGAATAACACTATATTCTAGTCTTCAAAAAATAAATGGAACATTATTAGTTCGGAATAATCATTGTATCGCATGTTTGGATACAAAATAAAAGTTTAAACAAATTGTTTAGATTGGACACACAACCCTTCATATAATAGATAACTAGTAGGAAGGAGAAAGGTAAGATAGGGAGGAAAAGACTAGAGAGAAAAAGAAATTATTCATATAAAACTTAATGTCTCTTAATCTCTCTCAAACAAATAAACATAAGAGTGAATTGAGAAAGTAATAAATAATACAATGAATATATAATTACATGGCTATCTATCATAGAAAATGTAATTCCTCTTTGTCCTATCTTTCAATACAAATATAGTTTAGTGTGAATCGCACATTTTTATTTATGTAGAATGTTGGGAGACAATTGAACGCCAAAATAAAATATATACATGCTCGGTGATCCAGAAAATACATCTTTATAAACTTTCAATAATTACAATAATATGAAATTACAGAAAAATAAAATAATAGAAATAATAGGAATAGAATTTGCAAACCGAGTCCTACAAACGCAGTGTCCTTAAGAATGATTCACCGCCTACCGAGGGTGTTGTAGGTTTTCCACCGGCGTCACTCTCCCAGGATAAAACGGCTACATAATCGTTGGAACACCACCAAGGATCGGCTACGAACGTACTCCGTCTGTTTTTCTCTCTCTTTACAACTTGCAATATAATATGAGTTGTATCTCTCATTTCTCACCTCTACTGTCTGTTCTGTCTCTTCTTCTCTGCCTCTCTTCCTTCCTTTCTTTTTTATCTCTACTCAAAACTGAATGGGTTGACAGCATATATAAGCCTTCCATCACAGATGGGGTTACAGGAAAATCAATTGCCATGAATGGTATTGATTTCCTAGATTCAATTGCTAATTGAATGGCCAATTCAATTGTAATTGAATTCTGCTATTAAATTCTAGAATTCAATGGCCAGTTAATTCACAGATTCCAACAATCCCCCCATGAATGAAATTGGCGGGAGTACAAATCCTGATTACAAAGCTGACTGTAAGAGAGATAGACAACTGAAAGACCCTGCATAGGATAGGTAGCGGTTAGCCTTGAACCTTCTCTTGTGAGAACCTATCGAATTTACCGGCAAACAAGTGGTCGGTACCGCCTTGAACTGTGTCGCCTTAGCAGTAAATCGAGACAACAGGCTTCACACAACGACTTCCACAGCGAAGTTTTTATTCTCACGGTTGTATTCGTTTTGGCCATGAAACACACTTCCTGGTTCTGCAAGTATTTTCTCGAGAAATTTGTCTTGTCAAATTCTCAAAGAAGCGGCCCCACTTCATACTCGCATAGGTGACTTTTATCCAATGGTATTTTTCTATACCAGTCTGGCTCACCAAGAAAAGTCATTAAAAGCTTATACTTAATCTTAAATCACCGCTGCATCATAGAAATAGGTAAAAGTTTTCAAACTCCACGGTGATTACCCGAGGTATACGTAATTAGGTTGTCCCATTAAACCTAGATCTTGGGATCTCCAGTCAGCTAGGTTGAGTTTTCTTTCATGATACCTTTTTATGTTACAGGCTTTACTCCAATTCCCATCGATGCTCTTTCAACTAACTCTCTGGTTAACCCTTTGG
>JAOTRH010227075.1:0-10304 GCA_034768845.1 Heliamphora exappendiculata
TCTGTTGCTTCAAGCCTTCGTCTGAAGGTTGATTGAATTTGGCGGGCTTGCCTAACGAGACCCGGCAAGCGCCACACGTGGTAGGCTGAGCACGGCTGTGCCTCAGGCTTCGCCCCGTGACACCGTGGATTGCCTAGTAGTACTTAGGTGAGTAAGCATAACCTTGTGAAGTGATAGAGTGTTTTGCTTCTGGGCCTTGGTTCATGGCATTCATGCCACAGGTGAAGAGGAGTTCTTCGGGGAAGTCATCCTCGAGGGAGAAGAAGAACTAGAAGAACAAGGCGAATTTCAAGAGCACATGGACCCAGCTGAGGCATTCTGAAGAATCAAGATATGTACTTTTGTTCCCATATTCAGTTTATCCCGTGCTTAGCGAAATTTTTGAATTTTCTCGATAAAATTGTAATAATTATGTAATTATGGATGGTTCAGAACTACATTTATAATGTATTATCTATCGTACGTAAATATGAATGTTTGGCTAGTTTATCCCTATGTTTATATTTATGTATGTCCCGATGTGCCCAGAGGAACGGGGTGTCTCAGTTGGTATCAGAGCTTTAGGTTTAGTGAACCTTCAGGCTTTGGGTTATGAGAGACCACGAGTTCTGTAGCATAAAATCTCTATAGAAAGTCTATATTATTAACTTATCACTTATAATTGTAACAATTTAAAACCTTTACCTTAAGCTTCCCTTTCTTGTAGGATGACAGCTAACGCCGAACTAGCAGGAGTGCGGCAGGGTGATGAAGAAGATTTAGCGTGGTTTTTCCCGGGAGAGTGGCAAGGTAATGAAGAAGAAGAGGTTGAAGAAGTTAGAGAAGGCGAGGATGAGCCCAATTACGATGCAGACAGCGAGGACAAGGATGAGGATGAAGAAGAAGGAACCATTGCTTTCCAGTACGACAAGCTTGAAGCACTTGCACCTGAGTCCAATGAGGATGAGGTCATCGATGCTGCCATATACTTTGGTCGTCAAGACAGCTGAGGGTATCGCATGGGAGAAAGGGTGTACGCCAAAATTTTCTTGGGCAAGATGTGCTTGTGGAGGAAACAAAAGACGTATCCCCATTTCGTAGGACCTGTACGAGTGCTCAAGAAATGCAGTAGAATGCTCTACCGTTTGGACTTTCCCCCAGGATTTAAAGCCCGACTCGGAGACATGCTGACCACGAAATAAATGCAGCGCCAGAGACCGAAGGATGAAAGAGGAATCATCAACGCACTTGACCCGTCCATCGACTTTAACAATTCAGAGATATATCAGGAGGTTCCAACGACGATAACAAACAAGATGAAGATGGGACCAACCAATGCTTGGCATGTCGAGGTGCTATGGCGCAGCTTTAACATATACGACGCAACGTGGGAACGCAAGGCAACTATCCGGCATTTTTATCTGCTTCTCTTTGCTTAGGCCCTAGCGTGTAGGCATTGTGTTTTCTCTTTTGTTTAAGTGTTGTAGTTTTTTATGTGTTGTATGCATATTTTGCGAACTACTTGAAGAATCTTGTACCCGTTATGAATTGAGATGAAATGAAAATGTTGCTGTTAAATCTCTATAAGTAATTTTGCAACCTTATATTAACTCCACAAGATCCCGAAACACAAGAAATAATCAAGAACATAATTAATCTAGAGCTGAAACAATCTATAAGACCATAACTCTCTTTTTTTAGGATGGCTAGTAGGCGACCAAATCACCGACAAGCTAACGGATCCATAGATAATAAAGTGCCAGGATTAGCCCAAGTGTTGCGAAAACTAGCTGCTAACATCATCCGTCGTATCGTACGTGACCGAGCGTGGTTCTTATCTGAGATGGGTATATAGCGAGCCCCAATGTTCAGAGGAGGAACAGAACCTAAGAAGGCAGAAGAGTAGTTGAGGGTGGTCAAGAAGTTGTTTAATTCTGTGGGAGTCTGGGACGAAGCAGACCGCGTGGCCTTGGCAGCACATCTACTAGAAGGAGAAGCACATATACTAGAAGGCCTTAACCGCGTGGCCTTAATCAACAACACGCAGGACGTGACAACACTAGCTTGGGACCAGTTTGAGGACTTGTTCTTTCAGAAGTATTTCCCAACCTCCTTCCGTCAGGCACAAGTTCGTGAGTTTTTGGATCTTAAACAAGGTTCGATGACAGTAACGTAGTACGTGAATCATTTTGAGGAGTTAAGTCGCTTTGCCGCAACCTTAGCACCTGATGAGGAATCCAAGGCAAGGAAGATTGCATGGGGCCTAGAGCCATCTGTTCTATCTAGGGTGATTTGCCTGCAGCTCCTTACGTATACTCAAGTAGTTCAGGCCACTTTGCTTGCTAAAACCAATTTGGCCGATTCAAGGAAGATTTCGAACCAAAAGATGGGAAGTACCAGTTCTGAAGGGCCTGTAAGGAGTAACTGAGCGTTCGTCCTTAAGAAACTATATTACTAGGATAATAGATAGGGACAATCAAGGGATACCTCTAAGAGATATGTGACCTATTATGAATGTCAACAACCGGGACATAAGAAGGAGGACTGTCCACGACTGAAACAAAGGAATCAGAATAACCAATCCCAACCATGGAGGCAACCCCAGAATCCATTACCGAGATACCCACAACCTGTTCAAGTTGCTAGGCCAGCTGCTAACCCACCGAATGGAAGAGGAAGGCCACCGCATAATGGAAATCAGAAACCCCATGGAGGTTCGAGAAATGGGATAAGGAACAGAAACAACAATAGAAATTGACCTATGAGAGGACATATCTTTGCCCTGCAAGAAGAGGAGGAGGAAGACACCCAGGTCATACAAGGTATGTTCGTATTGTTTAACACCTTCGTGAAAGTGCTGTTTGATTTTGGAGCATCCCATTCCTTTATATCTTTACCTTGCATGAAATCTTTGTTCTTAGAACCTGAGGCTCTAGACTAAACCCTAACCGTTATCACACCCTTAAGAAGTCTAGTACGAGTAGATTCCATTTGTAGGGCGTGTACATTGCGAGTAACCGACACCCTTATGACTTGCGACTTACGAGTGATGGACGTTAATGGATACGATGTAATTCTAGGAATAAATTGGCTCTTTGGACATCGCGCTATCATGGATTACCGACAGAAGAAAATATGAACACAAGAAGAGGATGGCACTACCGTGCGAATTCAAGGAGAACGACGCGAAGTCTTAACCCCGAGTAGTGTGAAAGAGAGTGAATCGAATAACTTCGTAGGAAGGTTAACCTATCTGCTTGCTAGTGTAAACGTCTCACCATCCCCTGAGTTACCACGAATCGTGTGTGAATACGAAGATTTCTTCCCGGAGGAGCTACCTGGATTACCCCCACACCGTGAGGTCAAGTTTTCAATAGAGCTCCAACCTGCAACTGCACCCATTTCGATCATGGCACACCGAATGGCTCCCGCCGAGCTAAGAGAATTAAAGGATCAACTTCAAGAATTTCTCAGTAATGATTTTATCCATCCCAGTACATCACCGTGGGGAGCACCAGCATTATTTGCTAAGAAGAGGATGGATCCTTACGTCTTTGCATCGATTGCCGTCAGTTGAACAAAGTAACGATCAAGAATTGATACCCTTTACGCTGCATAGACGATCTCTTCGACCAGCTTCGAGGATCAACCTATTTCTCCAAGATCGACCTACGCTCAGGATACCACCAACTCCGAGTTAAAGAGGAAGATATTTCAAAGACATCTTTTAGAACGCGATATGGACACTGAGTTTGTGGTGATGCCTTTTGGATTAACGAATGCCCTAGGAGTTTTCATGAGTTTGATGAATAAACTTTTTCAGCCCTACCTCGATCAGTTTGTAGTGAATTTTATAGATGACATCTTGGTATATTCGAGGAGTGAGGAAGAACATGAGCAACATTTAAGGATTGTTTTGCAGAAACAAAGGGACTCACAACTCTATGCGAAGGCGAGTAAGTGCCAATTTTGGTTACATGAAGTGAAGTTTCTTGGACATGTGGTTTCTAAAGAAGGGATAGCCGTGGATCCGACCAAAGTGGAAGTCATTTTGGATTGGAAGCCACCCGAGAATATCTTTGAAATTCGTAGTTTCCTAGGATTAGCTGGATATTATCGAAGGTTTATCCAAGATTTCTCAAAATTAGCGCAGCCAATGACAAGATTAACACATAAGAGAGTAAAGTTTGAATGGAACGAGAAGTGTGAGATGGCTTTTCTGGAGCTTAGGAAAAGATTGACTAGTGCTCCTATCCTAATCATACCAGAAAGAGAGGTTGGATATACAGTGTATTTCGACGCGTCTAAGGAAGGTTTAGGATGCGTGCTGATGCAGAATGGTAAAGTAGTAGCCTATGGGTCAAGACATTTGAAACCTCATGAACAGAATTATCCTACTCACGATTTGGAGCTTGCAGCCGTGGTCTTCGTACTAATGTTATGGAGGCATTAGCTTTACGGAGAGCAGTTCGAACTATTCTCGGATCACAAAAGCCTGAAGTACCTATTCACGTAGAAGGACCTCAACATGAGACAACGCCGGTAGATGGAATACCTAGAGGACTATCAGTTCACTTTGGACTATCACCCAGGTAAAGTGAATGTGGTGGCCGACACCCTTAGTCGGAGGATAAAGAGCACGTTAACTGGAATAGCTGTAAGGGAATGGAACATGATGGGAATGCTCAATGAATATCGACTCCAACCGTTGGAATCGGAAGATGGGAACTATTTTTTTCTAACCGTGGAAACGAAGAATCTTCATCAGCAAATTGTGAATACCTAAAAGTTTGACTAAGATTCTAAGTTTATTCGGAGGCACCTTATCACGGAGGAATCAAAACCAAGTTGGGTAGTCAACAAACACGGACATCTGACTTACCTAGGTAGGCTTTTCGTACCGAACGTTGAGGATCTAAGGAGAGACATCCTGAAGGAACACCATCAATCACTCTTTGCGGTTCACCCCAGAGGAAAAAAGATGTACCAAGATTTGAAGAGGCACTATTGGTCGAATGGCATGAAGAAGGATGTAGAAAGCTTCGTAGCCAAATGCCTTACATGTCAGCAAGTGAAGGCCGAGCACCAAATACCAGGAGGAACCCTTCAACCCCTGGAGATATCTCAATGGAAATAGGACCACATCACTATGGACTTTGTCTCTGGACTACCAAGGTCACTAGTAGGACACAACTCTATTTAGGAAATCGTAGATTGTCTGACAAAGTCAGCACATTTCCTACCTGTTCGAACGACTAAAAAATTGGAAGACATGAGTCAGAAATACGTTCAGGAAATCATTCGTCTTCATGGAGTTCCATTATCTATTGTATCAGATCGAAACCCGCGCTTCACCTCGTGATTTTGGCAAAGCCTACAAGCCGCTTTAGGAACGGAGCTTTGTTTCAGTACGACTTTCCATCCACAGACTGACGGACAATCTGAACGCACGATTCAAACGCTAGAAGACATGCTTCGAGCTTGCGTCATGGATTTCAAGAGAAATTGGGAGAAGCACCTACCGTTGGTCGAGTTCTCTTATAACAACAGCTACCAATCAAGTATTGGCATACCGCCGTATGAATCTCTTTATGAAAGACCGTGTCATTCACCAATTAGTTGGACTGAAGTAGGAGAGAATGCACTTTTTGGAGCAGATCTTATACAAGAGACTACTGAGAAGATCTGGCTGATTCAGCAACGATTAGCCGCCGCTTAGAGCAGACAAAAGAGCTATGCCGATCACCGACGGAGACCGCTACAATTTGAAGAAGGAGATCATGTATTTCCTGAAGCTCCAACTATAACGAGGAGTTATACATTTTGGCCGAAAAGGAAAGTTAGCTCCAAGGTTCATTGGACCATTTGAAATTTTGGCTAAAGTTGGAGAAGCAGCATATCGTTTGGTGCTACCACAGCTTGCCAGTGTTCATAACGTTTTTCATGTGTCGATGTTGAGAAACTACAAACCTGATCCTGCTCATGTATTAGAATGGAAGGAACTTCATGTTGATGAAGGCGCTACCTTTGAAGAACAACCTGTAAGGATAATCGATCAACATGAAAAGATTCTTAGAGGAAAGACCATCCCGCTCGTTCGAGTTCTTTGGAATCACAACGGAATTAAAGAATTAACTTGGGAACGAGAGGAAGCCTTGAGGGCAAGTTATCCCCAGTTATTCGCATATTGAGGTACGATACGAAATTTCGGGGATAAAATTTATTTTTAAGGGGGTAGATTGTAACGATCCTGCTCAAACCCTAATAGTAATGACGAATAGTCCACGAGACCATAGAATACGGAAGAGATTCAAAACCCTAACTTAAATCGAAAATCCTAAGTTCGGCCCAAAAACCCTAAAAAAGGTAAAAAATACAGCCAATAAAACCCTAGTACCTGGAGAATCTCCTAACATTCTAAATGAAGTAAATATCATAAAATAAAAAATTAAAAATAAAAAATTCTCATAAATAGGGTAAAATAACTGTTTTACCCCTAGTACAGTAAAAAATATTAAAAACTTAAATTTTGACACATGGATATCCTAAATCAAGTATTTAAGTACAATTATGTAGTAAAAGACAAAATACCATAAAAAATGCCAAAAATTGCCCCTTAGTGGCTGACCACCTTGGGGGATGTGCCAAAAAGTAACTGTTTTTCTTCTTTTTAACTTTAAATGATGAGAAATGTATTAAATAGCTTAATTTGTCAAAATAGTTTAATTTGACTTAAAAGACTACATCTATTTAATTAATTACTATGAAAACTATGATAATATATGAAAATACAATATTTCTCATAAACATACAAAAATAATAAGTCTCAGTAGAAAAAGACACCAAAAAGATTATCAGATTAATTTTTAATACACTTTCTTACACAATAGGGGCACGAAAATCGAGACAAACCCCTTGATTGATGGGAGATCAGATTTTGTCCCCCCAATCACCCCCCTTGAGTTGATGTCAGTTGTGATGGGTTTAATTTAGATTTGTGATGCTAAAAGTCTCCAATCTTCTTAAATGCTGAGAAGTTACTCCTTATATAAGTTCTTGTGTATTCATGACCGTTGGAGGTAGGTGGGATTAATAAATGTAAAAAATCCAATCGTTGAGATCTGTCGCGATTTGAATTTCCCTCGCTAGTGTAGACACAAATACCTTTAGTGTCAACACAAAGTGTCTAGAGCAGGGTTCTTCAAGTAGTTGGGTCGACACGAATTTTTTGAGGGGTCGACATAATTTCTGCATTCTACCTTCCAACATTTTAGTGTCGACACATTTGAACTGTTTAGGCCAAGCTTCCTTGATCCATGTGAGGTATTCTTCCACCTTCTAGGAGTGTGTGTGAACGGCTGTGACGATGCCTTGGTCATACTCTTTACGCACTTGATGGAGGATTGCCTTGTTGCAAGTGACAATGGATGTAATGTTTTCATTCATGGTCTTGTAGAGGGCTCTCCCTGCATCAGTGGCATTTTTTACATCTCGTCTGAACCTACGATTGGTTTTATCAAGATGTTTAACCTTCTCAGAGAGTGCAGAGACAGTATGATGCAAGTCAAAGAAATCTTGGTCAACTTTGGCTTAGAAGAGAGTGACTTCAGAAGACAAAGTTGTTAGATGACAGAACTTCAGAGAGGTCCACTTGAGCAGGAAGAGAGGATGTTGGTGCAGCAGCAGTAGGGGGAACAGTAGTAGATGTGGGATGAGGAGGAGCAGAGTGAGATGGACCAGGAGTACTAGAGGGTCCACTATGATCAGGTCTAGTTGGAGGAGAATCAAGGTCAATGGGGATGGAGGAAATGTTTCTAGGAGCCTGTGGAGGAGAAGATCTAGCAGATGCTGGGGTACCTCTACGAGTGGTGGTCCAAACACCATCCACATTTGCAATTTGCATATGCTTTAGGGAGGACTTGCCATATAGATCATGTTTAGAAAATGAAATAGCCTTTTCTTCAGATATATCAATGCCAAAGTGGTGAAAAACACGTGTGAGGTACATCTCTTGAGGCAGAGAGAAATTTTTCTTACCTTGGGAATGAAGCATAAGGGATATGAACAAAAAGCCTAGGTCTAGCTTTTACGTTTCAAGAATACACCACATTGTAAAAATGTGCATGTATGAGACATCACCCAATTTTCTCATTTGAGAATGAAAAATATCGTTGACCATATGATGCAAAAGACGCATCTCCGGCTTCAAAGAATTAGCATTTAAAGGCTTAGTGGGGTCGATGTCCTCATTCTCAAAAATGTTTTTAGCAGATTCAGAAAAAGAAAAACCTTCAACCCCAATAGGTTTCTGGCTATGGTAAACGCAGATTTCCCCTTTGAGAATCCCAAGAATTTCATTCAAATATGATAGGGTCAAAACGATGTCTTTACCATTCACCCAAGTGGTGATGGTAGGGGTCAGAACTAGGGACATGTGAAAGTGTGCATAGAAAGATTTAACTAGTATGGGATAGTGTGGTTCTTAGATCTGAAGATGCCTTTCCCACCCAAGGCCTGAGAAAAGGTCCTTAAACCTCATTTCGATAGAATGAAAGAATTTAAAGTTTATGCTACGATCGAGATAGATTTTGTGATTCATAAAAGAAGACAAACACAATTGTCGAATCTTAGGAGTTTGGAAAGAGATTACCTCAGAGGAGGCAACATTTTGTGGAACGGTGGTTGTCGCTGTCGCTGTCGCCATCGTAGTCGTCGTTGTCTTCTTCTGCTTTGACATTCTAGGGCTCGAGGATGAGCCTTCTTCGGTTCTCTTCAATCCTTTCCCCATCATTTTGGGTGGTATCTTAATGGATTTGGGTTTAGATTTGAGACGGAGATGAGGGGTCGACTCAGGGTTTGAAGGAGAGAAGACGGGAGATGAACTATTTATAAAGAGAGGGACAGCGGGAAGCGAAATGACGTTTCGGGGACCGATGTGTCTATATATAGACTTAACGATTTGTGTCGACACAAATTTTATTTGGTGTCGACACGATTCGTATCGCGTGTGGGTATAAAAACATGAAAATGGTACTGACACATTTTTCATATGGTGTCAACACATTTGGACATTTGGGTTGACCCAGTATATCTTGGTGTCGACACAAATTTACCGAGAGTCAGGAAAAACTACAGTGTCAACACTGAATAGAATGTGGTCGACACTTTTCCTTATAGTGCCACTTCTATGCAGTTTTGTGTCGGCACTTCACACATTTGTGTCGGCACTTTTTCAAGTTGTGTCGACACATTTTCACATTCAAGAAAGAACATCAGGCATTTTGAAATGTAATAAAAGGCATGGTTAGTATGGCATATAAATCATCAATTTGGAGCACATAACATCTCAAGTTCTCTTCTAATACAGCATATTCTTTCTTCATTTAAAGATTTTGTAAAAATATTCGCTAACTGGTAATCGGTGCCTATAAATTCAAGTTCAATGTTTCTTTTTTGCACATGATCTCTTATGAAATGATGTCTAATCTCTATGTGCTTGGTTCTTGAGTGTTGTATTGGATTCTTGGATATATTAATTGCACTTGTATTATCACATTTAATATGGATATGATCTAAATGAAAACCATAGTCCTCTAATTGTTGTCTCATCCAAAGAACTTGTGCACAACAGTCTCCTGCTGCAATATACTCAGCCTCGGCTGTAGACAAGGCCACTGAGTTTTGCTTCTTGCTAAACCAAGAGATTAGTGAGTGTCCTAGGTATTGACAAGTACCACTTATGCGTTTCCTATCTACTTTGCACCTGGAAAAATCAGCATTCGAATAACTAAATAATTCAAAGGCTATTCCTCTAACATAGAATAATTCTAGGTTTTGTGTTCTTAAGAGGTATCTAAGGATGCGCTTAACAGCGATCACATGTGATTTCTTAGGATTACATTGAAATCTAGCACACATGCAAACACTAAACATAATATCCGGCCTACTAGCAGTTAAATATAAGAGGGATCCGATCATAGCTCTATAGCGCTTTTCATCCACTGCTGTGCCGTCTTCATCTTTATCAAGTTTTTTTGTAGGACACATTGGAGTTCCCATAGGCTTTGCCTTGAGCATGTCAAATCTCCTCAATATGTCCCTCGTGTACTTAGCTTGATTGATGTAGGTTCCTTCTCGAGTTTATTTGATTTTAAGTCCTAGGAAGTAGTTAAGCTCACCCATCATGCTCATTTTGAATTCTCCCTGCATATACTTAGCAAATTTCTTGCAAAGAGATTCGTTAGTTGGACCAAAAATTATATCATCTACATAAATTTGTACAACTAGCATGTCACTTCCTTGAGACTTGATAAAAAGGGTGGTAT
>JAOTRH010227086.1:0-10304 GCA_034768845.1 Heliamphora exappendiculata
GGACCTTTAGTGGAATAAGTTCTGGTTCGTGCGAGAAAGGATCTAACTCGGGGATAGAGTTAGGGATATCCAATTTTTTCGTACGGTTAGTCCGAGTCCTATACTTCCTTGTGATTCCTCACGTAGCCCATTATACACACAGATAATTTTTTATTGATTTTGGTTATTATTTAATTTAATTTGAATGCCGATTTTACCGCTGGTGACGTTCAGGAATTTAATTGAATTGCTGGAGGACGGTTTTGGAATTTGGCACACCTAGGGATTACTCCCTAGGTGGCCGGTCCTAATGGAGGGAGTGGGGATTTAGTTTTAGATGGATATGTATCTCTTTCTTATTTTATAGGATAAAAAGATACATCTATCATATAATAAGAGGCTAAACCTAACCCTAATCTCTAACCTAGCCGCCGCCCCCTCACTCTCCTTTTTGGCAAATTATTTTTGCTTTTTGGAGAGAAGTGTGAGAAGAAACCGAATCAGAGAAAAAGTTTTCGATCGGAATCGGTGCCCACATACCGTGATCTTCGTAGTGCGTCCGGGACAAATGTGAGAAGGTTGCAAGGTCGTCTTCAACGTATTCGGAATTTATTGAAGCTTTTCGATAAGTTTCATAAAGGTAAAATGTTATTAAGATCAATGTAATTCGTTGTTTTCATGAAAAACGCACACGTCGTTTTTTACGGTCACGGCGTCGGTTCAATTTTTTTTTTCGCTCCAACAATGGTATTAGAGCCAGGTTGCATTTTTCATGAAAAACCATTGTGCTAGCCTTTTTTTGCAGCCTATATCGTTATGATCCAGTTAAATGGATGTAAGAATGTATGTATGGTTTATATTATTTTTTTTAATCGTTTATCTCGACGGTTTTGATTCGAGATTAGATCGGTTGTATGCCTCCTACGTGGGGTATAGGTTTTTGACGATGTAATCTATTATTTTATTCATTTTTTTGGATCAATATTGTAATCAAATCATACAAAAAGAGGAACAAAAATGAAAGAAGAAGAACAAGGCAGCAGCGGCAATAGTCTGTTCGGCCAAAACAGTGGCGCCATTGTTGGGGATTGTTGTTAGGGATTACTCCCTAGGTGGCCAGCCCTAATGGAGGGAGTGGGGATTTAGTTTTAGATGGATATGTATCTCTTTCTTATTTTATGGGATAAAAAGATACATATATCATATAGATCTTAAGAAATATATGTAAATATATAATAAGAGGCTAAACCTAACCCTAATCTCTAACCTAGCTGCCGCCCCCTCACTCTCCTTTTTGGCAAATCATTTTTGCTTTTTGGAGAGAAATGTGAGAAGAAACCGAATCAGAGAAAAAGTTTTTGATCGGAATCGGTGCCCACAAACCGTGATCTTCGTAGTATGTCCGGGACAAATGTGAGAAGGTTGCAAGGTTTTCTTCAACGTATTCGGGATTTATTGAAGCTTTTCAATAAGTTTCATAAAGGTATAATGTTATTAAGATCAATGTAATTCGTTGTTTTCATGAAAAACGCACACGTCATTTTTTACGGTCACGGCGTCGGTTCAATTTTTTTTTTCGCTCCAACAATGGTATTAGAGCCAGGTTGCATTTTTCATGAAAAACCATTGTGCTAGCCTTTTTTTGCAGCCTATATCGTTATGATCCAGTTAAATGGATGTAAGAATGTATGTATGGTTTATATTATTTTTTTTAATCGTTTATCTCGACGGTTTTGATTCGAGATTAGATCGGTTGTATGCCTCCTACGTGGGGTATAGGTTTTTGACGATGTAATCTATTATTTTATTTATTTTTTTGGATCAATATTGTAATCGAATCATACAAAACGAGGAACAAAAATGAAAGAAGAAGAACAAGGCAGCAGCGGCAATAGCCTGTTCGGCCAAAACAGTGGCGCCATTGTTGGGGATCGTTTTTGGGGTTTTCGGTAACCTTTTTCGATGCAATTTTTTTGCTATAATTAAGGTTGTTCGTTGGCTATCCGATGGTAGTTCGGTGGTGGTTCGACGGCAACGGCAAGGCGGTCAAAATGGAGGCCAAACGGAGGTGCTGAATTTTCGCCACTACAGAAATTTTGGCCATTTGAAGATTTGTTTGGGCCACTTCGACATCGTATTTTGACGTAATATTTTTTGTAGATCAAGATCCCGATGTGCTCTACCTACCATAATTTTTTGGAGTTCAAAAGTGGCGACAAGGCGGTCAACCAGCGGCTGAAAAAAGCCAGCACAATGTTGCCAACATAGCAGAATTTTTGAAAACTTAAGGGGCTATTTGGGCTTCTTTTTCAGCATTTTTCCAGCGTTTCAGCAGTGGTCTGGGAATGTGATGATGGTCCGGAGACTGAAAAAATTTTTGAGTCTTTGACGGCTCGTTTAGGGTTCCAAAACCCTAAGCGTTTAATCTTTGATTCGAGACCGTCGGATTAAAAGATTAAACGAATGGACCAGATCATAACGATTTAATTAATATTTATTTTATCGTTAGTTAATTATTTATTTATTTGTTTTATTTAATTGCGTGGATGATTTTTATTTTATTTATTTTTTCCTTTTATGCATGATTTTATTATCGAAAGTATAATAGGAAAAATGGGTTTATAAAATAAACAATCTTAGCAATTTTTTAAAACAAAAAAATAAATAGATAATTATCTGTTTAATTTTTGTGTTAAAATTAATTAAGATTTTTTAATTAAAATCTGGGTAATTAATTTCTTTCGCAAAAATTAAATAAGGAAGTTTTTTTTGTTTATTTTATTATGGTTAAACAAGAAATATTTTAATTGATTAAAATTAGATTTATTTTAATCAGAAATTGAAATATGTTTAATCGTTTAAAATGAACAAAAAGAAAAAATCCTCGATTTTTAAAATATTAAGTGGGAGAAGAATTTAGTCACAGATAAATCCTACGGTTTCTATTACACATTCGTAGCATATGTGGTTATAGCTCGCGTGCCGGTTTCGACTTTCGATCTCCCTAAGGAAGGACTATAATCGTGGTATCTCCGGTACGAATCTTCGAAAGAAGTAGATTTAAAAATAATGCGAAGTAGGGTTCGTTAATTGTTAGACGTCCACACTACATGACCTATCAATTGATGTGACTCTGAGCCGGTGGTTTTTCATTATGATATTTGGTTCCGACAGTAAATTAATGGACTGACGTGTATGTCCAGACGGGTGTTAATTAGTATACGTCAACACTACGTGGCCTGCTTAATCACGAAGGATTCGGGCTGCCAATAATTCTTTTTAAATTAAAAGGTTGAGGGACCCTAATTTGATAAAAGAATTAAATAAATTTTCTCTTTTGTTTCTCAGGATTTAATAATTGGATCATTCAATTCACTAGCGGCAATTCTCAAAGAACATACATTAATTGGACATAATTTTATCACATGGAAAAGGAATCTCGATATTGTCTCAACTTCTGACGAGTATAGGATCGTGTTTGTTGATCCTGGTCTACTCGCTCCCAATAGTGGATCTTCTAACAAGAGATCCGGCACTAGCAGGATTGGGTAAAGGCTGATAGAATGGCACGTTACTACATCTCGACTTTCATGTCAGATGTTTTACAAAGCCAATATCAGTCAATGGAATCTGCAGCTGATATGATCTTTAGCTTTATAGAAATGTTTAGCGAGCAAGGTCGGGCAGCAAGGCAGGTTGCCATGATGAATCTTATAAACGCGAACATGGCAAACGGTACACCGGTTAGGGACTACGTTTTTAAGATGATCGGTCTTCTTAACGAGTTAGAGGTCCCTGGAGCCGAGATCGATACGGAATCCCAAATTAATATCGTGCTCCAGCAACTGCCCAATTTATTTCAGCAATTCTGCCTCTATTATGAAATGAACAAACTGAATTTTATTTTGGTGAAATTATTGAAAGAATTACAGGCAGTAAATGGTGTTATTTAAAAGTCAGCACATGTGTTTGTTCGCAAAATACTTCTTTTTCTAGGCCAAGAGGTGGTAAAAAGAAGAAAAAAGTGGTACGACAGGATAATGCACAAAAGACTGACAGGGATAAGTCATCAACTGCCAAGGCAAAGGTTAAGGTGCCTAAGGATAGTTGCTATTACTATTTAAAGTCGGGACAATGAAAAAGAGATTGTCCTGATCACTAGAATAGCGTGGCTGTAGGTAAAGCCTTTTCTTTAATTGTTGGATCATGATTTGTGGTTGTATCTACGAAAATCTTGTGTGTAAATGCATGAGCTACAAATCATGCCTGCAATTCGTTGCAGGAGTTCCAGGTGACCAAACAATTTAAAGATTGCAAGATTTACCTTCAGATCGGGTATAACTCCCAGGGATTGCTACTATAGTGGGAGACGTAGTTCTTTCCTTTTAGTTGAAATAGGTATTTACTTTTAAAGAACATTTGTATGTACCTCAAATCAGATGGAACTTAGTTTCAATTTCCTGATTGGGTATTGACGGATATTGTGTTTACTTTAATAAGAAATTTTTTAATATTATGGTTGGCAAACACTTCATTTGTCATGGCACATTAGATAATGGTCTTTTACACCCGTTTATTTTTACTGTTCAAAACGATAAGATAAATAACTAGCATGGCTTACCATTTAATAGGGAAGGTTCCTCGCTGAACCAAACATTACTTTGGCACCTTTGTCTAGGTCATCTTAATCTAAAGGGGAAACAAATACTGCTAAAAGATGGACATTTGAGTTTATTGAAAGTGGAGGCACTTCAAGTCTGTGAATCTTGTTTAGAGGGTAAGATGACCAAGAGGCCGTTTACAGCCAAGAGACTTAGAGCCAATGAAGTGTTGAAACTAGTTCATTCTGATGCATGTGGTCCTATGAACTTCCAGGCAAGAGATTGGAAAGACCCTATGATTTGATCGTGGTGGTAAATACCTCTTCGGGAGTTCAGGAACTACTTGTCAGAACATGAGATTACATCCAAGTTGTCTGTACTAAGGATGCCACGGTAAAATGGTGTGGCAAAAAGAAGGAATAGGTCATTTAAGGAGATGGTAAGGGACATGACGAGTTATTCAGTTTTACCACATTTGTTTTGGGGTTTACATTAGAGACAACGATTTTTATTCTGAATTTGGTACCTACTAAGGCGGTTCCCAGTACCCCTAAGGAGTTGTGGACTTGGCGTAAGTCAACTCTTGAACATCTCCAGATATAGGAATTACCTAGCACACGTGTTGGTGAAAAATACAAGTATGGTGGAACCAAAGACAAAAGTCTGTTTCTTTGTAGGATACCCTAGAGTAACTAAAGGTGGTTTTGTAATCCTAAGAGTCAGAGGGTATTTGTTAGCACAAATACAAGATTCTTAGAAGAAGATTATGTAATAAATCACAAACTTCGGGTGCAAGTTGTTCTAGAAGAGGTCAAGAATGATGATTTAGTACAACCAAAAAATATACCTAATGAACGAAATGAGATACTACCTATCGTGAGTACACAGGAGGAGCTTCGTTGTAGTGGGAGGGTTGTTCATCAACCCGAGAGGTTCATGTTCTTAGGAGAGTCTTACGACAAGATCCCAGAAGAACATGATACCGAACCTAGAAACTATAATGAAGCACTACACGACAATGATGTGAATTTATGGCAAAATGCTATGAAATCTGAGATCGAGTCTATGTACTCTAGTCAGGTCTAGGATCTTGTAGAACCATTAGATGGGATAAAACCCATCGGGTGCAAATGCATCTACAAGATAAAGAAAGGAGTGGACGGGAATGTGAAAACCTTCAAAGCTAGGCTTGTAGCGAAGGGGTTTACTCATAAAGAAGGATTCGATTATGTGGAAACCTATTCGCCGGTGTCTATGCTTAAGTCCATTCGGATTCTCTTATCCATTGCTGCTTATCTCGATTACGAGATTTGACAAATAGACGTCAAGACGGCATTCCTTAACGAAAGTCTTGACGAGAGCATCTATATGATGCAACCAGACGAGTTCATAGCAAAGGGCCAGGAGCACATGATCTGCAAGCTTAAGAAATCTATTTATGGGCTTAAGCAAGCATCAAGGTCTTGAAACACTCGATTTGACCAGGCGATTAAAAGATTTGGCTTTGATTAGTGTCCTGTCGAGTATAGCGTGTACTGAAAGCGCAATGGGCATAAGGTGGCATTTCAAGTCATTTATGTTGATGACATTCTCCTAATTAGAAATAAAGTGGGGTTGCTATCTTTGGTGAAGGTATGGTTATCGAGTCAATTTGACATGAAGGACTTTGGAGAAGCGAGCCAAATTCTTAGGATCAAGCTCATAAGAGATCGATCACGTAGGATGTTGTGCTTATCCCAAGCCCGTTATATTGACTTGATTATTACTTGATTTGGCATGAAAAATTCTAAGAAATGATTTATTCCTTTCAAACATAGGATTACTCTATCTAGGGATCAGTATCCTAAGACACCTCAAGAGATAGAGAGAATGAGAGGTATTCCTTATGCTTCGGCAGTAAAAAGTTTCATGTATGCCATACTCTGCACTAGAGAAGATACCTGTTATGCCGTTGGCATGATAAGAAGATATCGGTCTAATCAAGGAAAATAGCATTGGACTGCAGTCAAGAATGTACTCAAGTACCTGAAAAGGATTAGAGAGTATATGTTGGTGTACCAGGCTGATAGCCTTATACCCATTGGATATACAGACTCGGATTTCCAGGCTAATAGGGATTCAAAGAGGTCCACCTCAGGATACGTACTTTCTTGGGGAAAGCACATTGAGGGGAAGTAATGTCTCATCCGAAAGACTTTACAACGTAGAGGCGTTGTGGTTTGCATGGTTGCATCTGCGGATAACCTAACAGATCCATTTACTAAGGAAGAAGGGTTAGGTGTCAGATGTGTTCCTACTTGGCTTTGAGTATAAGTGGGAGATTATTGGGAATGTATACTGAAAAGTCATGCTTTTTATGTAATTTATTTTATATCCTTAGCATATTAATGAGAAATATTTGAGATAATTTTGCATTCGTGGTTTTATATTTATATTTTTGATGAATGAATGCATAGTCCGTATATTCTGTCAAGTATTTGATTCGGTGCGTGCTGCGCGAAAGATCGGGTCAAAGTTTCTGACAGATTGTACAGGTTGGCTCACAATCGCAATAGACCCAGACATTTCATTGGTACGATTGTAGTATATCGTTATAGTAGCTGGTCTTGGCTAGGTCGAATGGATCAAATTCAGGTTTAAAGAATTCGATGTTCGAGCTCGATGTATTAGTACACTTGGAGTGTATTAAGCGAGATCAACGGAATGATCGATTTTATACTGGCTATATGAATTGATTCGCATCCCGTATTACCATGTATTGCACGAACTCTTAATCCTAAAGTGATTGATTATTTGCGTTCAGATGATGTACAGTACTTTGAGTCGACAATAGTTGAGATTTTCTCAATGAGATCAATAATACCGATGAGTTGGGTACTGGCATTGTTTGTCCGATGATTGATAATCAGCTGACGGAAATCATGTCTGATTTAGGTTGAGGAGTTTCCCATCGTGTGCTTTGCTTATAGGTTTGATTATGCTAAACCTGTACAGTGGGTCTTCGGATGCGACATATCAAAAGGTTAAGCGGCGCGGTTACAAAAAAAAGAGGATAATTAAATCGGGTTGTCAGTAATCTAAGTTATTTATCGGGAATCCATATCTTAAACGTGGGGAGAATTCAGTGCATTTGATAATTGAAAACTCAAGACATAATTTGAGTTATGACCAGGAGTTCAATCAGGACTTTTAGTGGAATAAGTTCGGATTCGTGCGAGAAAGAATCTAACTCGTGGAAAGAGTTAGCGATATTCGATTTTTTTGTACGGTTAACCCGAGTCCTATACTTCCTCGTGATCCCTCACGTAACTCATTATACGCACGAATAATTTTCTTATCGGTTTCGTTTATTATTTAATTTAATTTGAATGCCAGTTTTTTTTTCCAAGGACGTTCAGGAATTAAATTAAATTGTTAAATGCCGGTTTTGGAATTTGGCACACCTATGGATTACTCCCTAGGTGGCCGGTTCTAATGGAGGGAGTGGAGATTTGGTTTTAGATGGATATGTATCTCTTTCTTACTTTATGGGATAGAAAGATACATATACCATATATATATTAAGGAATATATGCAAATATATAATAAGAGGCTAAACCTAACCCTAATCTCTAACCTAGCTGTCGCCCCCTCACTCTCCTTTTTGGCAAATTATTTTTTCTTTTTGGAGAGAAGTGTGAGAAGAAACTGAAGAGGAGAAAAAGTCTTCGATCGGAATCGGTGCCCACACACCGTGATCTTCGTAGTGCGTCCGGAACATACGTGAGAAGGTTGCAAGGTCGTCTTCAACGTATTCGGAATTTATTGAAGCTTTTCGACAAGTTTCATAAATGTATAATGTTATTAAGATTAATGTAGTTCGTTATTTTCATGAAAAACACACACGTCATTTTTTACGGTCACAGCGTCGGTTCAATTTTTTTTTCGCTCCAACAATTTGACCGCCAGATAATTAAATCCACCTGTGGAGTTTGGTCCAATCAAAACTTATAAGCATTCTTAAGGAAATATCGTCAATTCCGATTATTCGGGATGTAGATTCCGTCAATAATTAATATTTACCATATAAATAATACCGCTATCCAACTCACCGGAAATATAGACCCATATAAGATTGCACCATCTAATGAATCAAAACAACGAATATTAAATATACGTAAATCAATAATTATTTCAAGATTAAGCGGATAAGCACTATTCATAATAACCTTGGGGTGTGAATTAATTTATATAGTCAGTATAAAATTAATTACGCCAAATGTTCCATTCAATACACATAAAGTGTACTGGCACAGAGAGTCAGAACAATAGACAACGCTATTATCTGTTTTCCGTAACAAAGACAAGACTAATAAAACTCTGTGCTACAGTCGTACCGATTGTATATCTATTTTCATTTAAACTGTGAACATAAAATTTATATTCTGCAAGAATCTAAAATCTGATCTTCTGTGTGCAAGTCGTACTCTACACATCAGATTAAATACTATACAGAATATTAGACATCCATGTATAACAAAAAAATGATATACATACATTACTCATAAATATTCTCATAAAATGAAATTAAATACTAAAAACATAATTTTCAGTATACCAACCATAACAGTATACTGGCTTAACTTAGATTTACAAGGCACTTATTCTATTTAGGATATTTTTGTTTCTAATTTTGTCTTGAAATTTTTTTTGATGTATTGAGAAGTTTTAGTTAAATTTTTTGCCTTCTTTGGGAAGTTGAAGCTTTGATAATGAAAGATTGAGCTTTCGATTTGAATTTTACTTTGAGAAATTTAATTGAAAATTTTATCAGTCTTCTTATTCTACTTTCGTTATCAAAAATTTAACTTAGAAATTTCTCAATATAAAATTTTGTTTTAAACTGAGAAATTTTTCAGTACCGTTTCCACGTCTTATTCTTCTTTTTCTAGTTCTTAGAAATTTTCAAAAAAATTTCTTAGTGAAAATTTTTGTACAAAGAAAATTTTCAGTTAATTTCTGAGAACTCGCCAGAGATGGAGGAGGTTGACGTCGAAGTAGGAGGAGGAGATTGCTGGAGAAGAAAGTGTGGCCGTCCTCGACGCCAGAGAAGGAGTTGGATTGACGCCAAAGAGAAAGATGGAGGAGATTGACAGCGTGGCTAAAAAAAAATTGTTTCAAATAAAGTTAGAGGTAGTTTTGAAATTCTAAACTAGATTAACACTAAATTTCTTAAATTTTTTAGATGGAACTAATTCTTTTATAATTTTGTAAATTAGAACTATTACCAAAATTACCCAAAGAACAAATACATACATATATATATATATATATACATACACAATCAAGACCTTACTCTAGAATAATAGTTTCAAATTTTTTAAAATCATTAACCATTTTATGCTATGATTCTAAAAGATTAAGATTTTTTTAATTAGAATTACGGGTGCAAAAACGGCTCGCAGGCGGCCCAGGGCCTGCCTGGGGCCCATTATTTTGTAGGCCAAGCTCTGCTTTAGCCCGACCCGAGCCCGTTCCCCTTATCTTAGGGCCTGGGCCTCCTACCAAAGCCCGTGGGTCGGCCTGGTCTGGCCCAAGGTCCGAAGCCCAAAAGCCCGAGCTTGAGCCCGCCCAAAAGTCCGCCCAAAATCATTATATAATTGTAAATATTTAATTTTTGATTAATAAAATTTATATTCTATTTTATTATTTCAATTGTTCAAGTTTATTGCATTTAATTGTTAA
>JAOTRH010227097.1:0-10304 GCA_034768845.1 Heliamphora exappendiculata
GGTTTTGAAAATTCGATGTTCGAGCTCGATGTGTTAGTACACTTGGAGTGTATTGAGCGGGATCAACGGGATGATCAGTTTTATACTAACTATATGAATTGATCCACAACCCGTATTATCATGTATTGGACGAACTCTTAATCCCAAAGTGATTGATTGATTGTGTTCAGATAGTGTACAGTACTTTGAGTCATAAATGGTTGAGATTTCCTCCATGACATCAACAATATCGATGAGTTGGGTACTGGCGTTGTTCGTCCGATGATCGATAATCAGCTGACAGAAACCACGGCCGACTTAGGTTGAGGAGTGCCCCCTCGTGTGATTTGTTTATAGGTTTGATTATGTTAAATCTGTATAGTGGATCTTTGGATCCGGCATATCAAAAGGATAAGCGGTGCGGTTGCGAGGAGAAGAGGATAATTAAATTGGGTTGTCAGTAATCTAATTTATTTATCGGGAATCCATGTCTTAAACGTTGGGAGAATTCAGTGCATTTGATAATTGGAAACTCAAGACATAATTTGAGTTAGGGCCGGGAGTTTAGGCACGGCCTTTAGTGGAATAAGTTTTGGTTCGTGCGAGAAATGACCTAACTCGGGGACAGAGTTTGGGATATTCAATTTTCTCATACAGTTAGCCAGAGTCATATACTTTCTCGTGATCCCTCACGTAGCCCATTATACGCTCGGATATTTTTTTATCGATTTCGGTAATTATTTAGTTTAATTTGAATGTCGGTTTTGCCGCCGGGAATATTCGGGGATTAAATTAAATAATGGAGGGCGGTTGTGGAATTTGGCACACCTAGGGATCACTCCCTAGGTGGCCGGCCCTAGTTGAGGGGATGGGAGTTGTTTTATAGATATATATATCACTTGCCTAATTTCTTGGTAGGAAGATATATATTGTTGCCATGTATATCTTAAGAAAGATATGCATGCCTTGTATATCTTAAGTGAATATATATATTATAATAGGATACGCAAAACCCTAATTATCCTCCTCTAGTTGCTGCTCCCCTCTTTCTCTTTTTGGCAATTTCATTATTGCTTCTTGGGGACTAAGTGTGAGAAGAAACCAAAGAAGAAAATAATTTCGATCAGCATCGGTGCCCACACACCGTGATTGTTGTAGCGTGTTCGGGATATATATGAGAAGATTGCCAGGTCATCTTCAACGTATTCGGGAGTTTTTGAAACTTTTCGACAAGTTTCATAAAGGTATAACTGTATTTAGATTAATACTGTTCTTGTTTTTCATGAAAAATGCACGTGCCATTTTTACGGCCATGGCGCCGGTTCTAAATTTTTTTTTCACTTCCCAACAAAAAGGACACCAAGATTTTTACAAGGTTCGGTGTAATGGCCTATGCCCTTGCCTCAAGCCAACCGCTATGAGAATTTTCTTACTACCGCTATGAGAATGTATTTAGATTAATCCTTCTTGTAGGCAGATTAGCCTCTTTTGAGAGATACCTTTATCAAATACAATATAACAACAGGAATGGTATAAGAGTGGACAAAGAACGCTCATTGGATGAGCAAATGAGTACAAACAATGAAAGTTCTAAACTCACTTATCAAAAAATATAACAATAAAGCTCAAGAAGAAGTCTAATAATTTTCTCACAAAAATATGAAAGAAAAGCTCAAGAATTAAAGCACAAAGAGATTGTATATGAGAGAATATTTGAAAGACTTTAAGTGAGTAAAACAAGAGTACAAGGGCTTTATTTATAGGCCTCAAAATTTGACTAGCCGTTGGGCTAAATAGGGTAAGTTCAAACTAGCCATTTTCTACAAAAATTCAAATTTAAGTTTATTCGGTCGACTGATGAAGCTAGTTCAGCCGACTTGACTTGACTTCAGTCGACTGGACCCCAAGGGTCAGTCGACTAAATTTCTTTAGATATGAAATTCCAATTTTGGCAGCTTAGTCAGTTGATTGGATATAAAGCCTCAGTCGACTGGACCATTAAAAATTCAATTTTTTATTTTTTCAATATATTTTGATCACCTTTTGAATTGAAAAATTATTTTTATGACTTTTAGGATTCCTATGAGTTTTAAAGAAATATTCAAGAGATAAGTGAATGTACAAAGATCCTAAAAATAAAATTTACATTTTTTTTTTCAAGCCTTCTTCAAGGCTTGCATTTGTATCAAAAACTTATCACTAAAGAACTTGATTTGAAATTTTGCGTTATGGTTTCCACTTTATATCTTGGACTGTGCTAAGCATATATGTCCTCTAAACAATCTCAATATGCACAATTAAATACATTGGTTTGTTATTATCAAAATTAGTTATTGTCAAAATTAGTTATTGAAGCCTTGTTCGGCCCACAGGGTTTTGGGTTTAAAATTTGCTTTTCGGTGGATGGAATCGGGTATCAGGTGTTTCTTTCATGGTTTAGTTGTTAGGCTTGGGCGTGTGTATGTTCGAGAGTGTTGGATGGGAGTTTGGAGGCTTCGAATCGGGGTTTGGAGGTTGAAACCCGTTGCTCAGAACCAATTTATGCTTCGGTTCAGTCGACTAGTCCGTGGGGTCAGTCGACTGGAGCCTAGGTTCTTGGGTTCAGTCGATTGGACCGTGAGGAGCAGTCGACTGGACAGTGTGTTTGGGCATTTTTGGGCATTTCCAGTGTGTTGTTCAGTTGACTGGGGGTTGGGGTCTAATCGACTGGACCTGGGCAGTTTTGTGTGGGTATTTTGTTGTTGGGTTTTGGTTTCCAATTTGCGTTTAATGGTATTCAGCTGATTGATTATGGTGTTAATCGACTGAAATACTGTTGAATCCTTTTTGGGATTCGGTTGGTCGTGTTGTGGTTTCGGGGGTCGTGTCGTGGCCTCGGGTGTTTATGTGGTGCTGTTCTCGGTGTGACGTGCATGGTTAGTTTTGAGTGTTGTGGCATTGTTGTGTGCGTGCTGGTTATGTGCTGGACGTGTGGGTCCGTGGTTCTGTTTAAAGGTGAGTTTTGGTGAGAATCGTTCTGTGAGAGGTTCAGGTGTTGGCCTCCGGATTAGGTGTTGGTTGTCCTAGTGTGTGGACGGGTCGTTCGGGTGAGTGAATGTCGATTTATTTTGACGGGTGGCATTGTGATGTATTGTTTTACATGGTTATGTTCATTTATAATTGTTTATTTATGTACGAATTATGTAAGTGGATTACATGATTTTGGTATCGTTACATATATCGTGGTTACATGCTTTAAAACTCAGAAGTTTTATAGGCATGGTTATGTGGAATATGAGGAATGAATGCATGTGATGCATGTTGCATGGGTTGCAAGTGTGGTGTGAGTCACGTGTGTAGCATGTGACGTGATTTGTGTAACGTAGTGATAGTACGTGGCTTTGTGCTTTTAAACTCTGGTTTAGTATGCATGTGGTGATTCAGTGTTATTCCGTAATGTTCGGTATTATCCTGTAGTGTTCAGTTTTATCCTGTAATATGTGGTCTTATGCCGTGGTATACGGCCTTATCCCGTGGTTTACGGTCTTATGCCGTGGTATAATCCGTGGTCGGTGGTTTCATCCCGTGGCTTATGGTAAAGTATGTGGTCTTACCCTGTGGTATGCGATTTTACGTCGTGGTCTATGGTTTTACCCCGTTGTATACGCTTTTATCTCGGAAATGCGTATTTAAGTACGAATCTTTATCTCAGTGTTAGGACTGTGGTTGTGGCGTGTGACGGTCGGTTGTTAGGACTGTCGTTACGATGTGTGAGGGCCGATTGTATGTATCATGGATTGCATGAACAGCATTGTGGGACGAATAAAATTAATTTCAAATTGTTTTTAAGATTCGTGTGAATCGCGATCTAAAAATCATTTTCAAATTATTTTGAGGACTCCTGTGAGTGAGTCAAAAGATGGTTTATACCCTCGCTTTTTCGTTTGCATGTGAAAATTGTTTTAAAGACTTGAAAGAGAGTCTAAAACTACACCTCATTTTTCTAGCATGTTTAGCTTACACTGCACGCCTGTCTAGTTTCTGCTAAGCTTTTGCTTACGGTGTGAGATTTATTTTTCTTCAGGTACCTGTCACGTAGGTTGATCCGGGATTGGCTGGAGAGGCGAAAGAGCTGTGGTCTTCCTTTTTGTTATTTCTGTTTCATGTGTGTATACATGTTTTCCCAGTATTAGAACCGTGTAATGTAAACCGTTTGGCGATTATATACAATGCATGTATGATTTACTATGAGAGTGTATTCTTGGGTGGTTATTTGTGGGTGTTTCACGTGACCCAGAGTTTGGGACGTGACACCTGACCTTGGTATAACGCGTCACTATAAATAACAAAGCCCTCGCTGGCTGATGGAAGGGTAAGTACAGGTGCTGACACAAATTTGGATTTTAACTCCTGAAAACTTCGTTTACATCCGTTGGACCATTCAAACTTGACATTCTTTTGAGTTAACTGAGTCAAGGGCTTTACAATCAGGGAAAAGGCCCTGTTAGCCTAAGGGATTTTTATATTGATTTTGATGATGTTTATAATTTTATTTTCTAAGAATAAATGGCTTTAATAAAGATAATTTTTCAAACAGAAAGTGTTGACACATATTGTACCAATGAATTGACACCTTTAGTCAAAAGAAATGACTTATCTATCGAAAGAATTAAAACACTCAAGTATTCTTGAAGATATTTTGTGTTGAACCAATTTAGTAATTGAGTCAATATTTTAAGGTAAAGAATAGTTGAAAATATCAAGTGTGTCAACCTTTTGAACAAATAGTTTGACACCCTAAACAGTTTATTAAAGATGTTTCAAGTATTAAAAATTAGTGTCGATACAAATGAATTTTGTGTCAACACAAAAGTGTCGAAACTCTCTGGATTTAAAATGGGTTGACACAAATTGATTTTGTGTCGACACAAAAGTTTTTTCTCACTTTTGGTATCTGAAACTTTGAGTCGACACAAATGCCAAATGAGTTGACACAAAAGTATCGAGGCCACCTGCAAATTTTGGGTGTTGACACAAAATTGAAGATGGATCGACACATATATCCCGACCTTACCTGAAGAAATTTGGTGTCGACACCAACGACCAAAGGAGTCGACACAAATATACCAAGGGTTCCTGTAGAAATTTATTGTTGACACCAAGAAGTTTTTTGTCGACACAAATGATCCTGTCCCGGATGCTGAAGTTCAAATGAGTCGACACAATATCCACTTGTGTCGACACCGTGGTGTTGGTGAGGAAGATTGCATAAATTGCGTCGACACCTCAGATGAATTGTGTCAACCCAATCACTTGATGATCCTTGCCTTAGACATTTTGTGTCGACCTAAAAACCTTTGTGTCGACACCTGCGACGCAATTTCAAATTCGTCGCAGACTTTAACGGTTAGATTTTTGGCTTTTAATGCCCTCACCTATCTCCAACGGTCATGAATGCTCAAGAGTTTATATGAGTTACTTCTCAGCATTTAATCTATCTGGAGACTTACTCTCTGGAGACTTACGATTACTGTTCTATTGCTTGATTCAAATTCAAAATTCTCAAGCTCTCATTCATTGCTGAACTCCAACTCTTGTTCTTCATCTCTCTTTTACCTCCTCATTTATTGTCAATCAATTTCTATAAAAAGTGTGTGTGTTTCTTATTTAATTACTTCATTTATTGTATTCAATGGTGAGTCACCCTTTATCCTTTGAGTGAGTGAGTAAATCTCATCAAAGAAGAGTTTAAGAGTGATTAGAAGAAAATAGGAGATTGTTTTCATATGATCTTTTTGAACATGTTATAGGCTTTTGAATGTGCCCGTAAATATTTGTTTGCTCAAGCGAAGTCTTGAGGTTGTAAGATTTTGAATGCGTCTGTGAAGCATTCTATATAGTAGAAATTCTCAAGAAAAAACTTGAGGAGCGAAAGTAGGCTTAGAAGAAGCCGAAGCACTATAAATTCTTGGTGTCTGATTCATTTTCTCTACCCCTAATATCTTTGATATTTGCATTGTTTTAATCTTTGATTATTTTGCTATTTTTAATGCTGTATTAAAGGGTTTTCAAAAATGTTTTAATAATAGCTATTATTTTTTAAGACCCAATCCACCCCCTCTTGGGTTGCCTAGAACTAATAATTGATATCAGAGCTTGGGCTCTTATTTTTGACTTAACTATCTAAGAGTTTATGTGACAATCACTAGCATCGGACCTATCCAATCCAAAGGTCAATCGACTAATAGACCTCCTTTGTTTTGTGGAACAAATTACAATTACTCAAATGTTAGAATGAGAATCTACATTCAAGCCGTAGACTACTACCTTTGGCGAGTGATCATTAATGGACCCAAAAGACGCACCAAAACCATTAAAGGGGCTTCCGTCCCTAAACTAGAAGTTGAATGGACTGAAAATAACATTAGAGAGATTCAAAAAAGTTGTAAGACTATGAATCTCATATATTGTTCACTTGACCCAAATGAGTTCAATAGGATCTCTACATGTGACACCGCAAAAGAAATATGGGATAAACTTGAAGTTACCCATGAATGTACTAACCAAGTGAAAGAGTCCAAAATAAGCCTATTTGTGCATAACTATGAGTTATTTAAAATGAAGTATGATGAAACCATATCTGATATGTTTACTCGCTTTACTGATATTATTATTGGACTAAAATCTATTGGCAAGATTTATAAGAATGCAGAAATGGTAAGAAAAATTCTTAGGTGCATATCAAAGAGTTGGGAAGCTAAGGTTACAACTATCTAAGAAGCCAAAAACCTCAACACACTCAGCCTAAAAGAACTTCTTGGATCTCTCATGATTTATGAGATGAATATAAAGATGGACGATGAGGATGACAACAAAAAGAAGAAGGGCATTGCCTTTAAATCCTCAACTTATGATGAAGAGTCTGATAAATATTTCTCAAGTGACGAGAACGAAGGCATGATTCTCATCACAAAGAAATTCAAACGGTTTCTTAGAAATAAGAAACAGTGAGGAAAAAAATTCTTCAAGAAGGAAGAAAACCGAGGTGAGCCTACCAAATTCAAAGGTGACTCAAACAAATTCAAAAATGACTACAAGAAAGAGAAAATCATCTACTATGAGTGCAAGAAGCCTGGACATGTCAAAGCTGAATATCCTCTGCTCAAGAAGTAATTCAAGAAGGAATTTAAGAAGGCTATGATAGCCGCATGGGGCGAAAGTGATGACAATAGTTTCAAAGAAGAAAAGGAAGAAAACGAAGTTGTAAATCTATGCCTCATGGCTAGAGAAAATGATGAGGTAACCCATAACTCTTTCTCTTTAGATGAGCTACGAAATGCATTTGAAGATTTGCATGATGAATTGAGAAAAATGAGTGCTAAGAACTCTATTTTAAAGAAGTTGGTTCTTTTCTCCACAAGTGAAATTGAAACTTTGAAAAGCGAAAAACTTGCTTTATCAAAACAAGTTTCTGTTTTGAAAGATGAAAACAAGATTTTGATCAAAAAGGCTGAGGACCTGACCAAAATTGTTTATAAGTTCACTCAAGGAAAGAACAACTTAGACAAACTTCTTGGTATGCAAAAATGTGTTTTTGACAAAGCCAAAATTGGGTATAAACCAAAGAAGTAACAAAAATTATTTAGTAATATTTTTGTTAAAGCATCTTCAAATCACAAAAAATGCTACCTATTTTCATTATTATGACGAAGGACACACTGTTACACATTGTCCCCAAAGAAAACTTTCATATATTTCTGTCAAGAAGGTTCGAGTTTCTAAAAGAACACATCCTCAAGGAACTAACACCGAAGGACTTGAGAAAAATTGGGTATCAAAACTCAAAACTTAATTCTCCTTGCAGGTGTGTCTGAAATCCTCATTCAAGGAGGGGATGTGGCATCTCGATAGCACGTGTTCAAGACACATAACACGTGATCAATCGATTTTTGCATCTCTCAAACCAAAAGATGGTGGATTTGTGACTTTTGAAGACAATAGCAAAGGAAAAATCATAGGAATTGGGTGTATCGGTAAAATTTCTTCTTTTTCTATTGAAAATATTTTGCATGTTGATGATTTGAAACATAACCTTCTTAGCATAAGCCGACTTTGTGACAAAGGTTACAGGGTTGTCTTTGATCATGTTAATTGTGTTATTGAAGATTCAACCAATAACAAAGTTATTTTTAAAGATCATAAGCATAAAAATATTTATACATTTACTCTAAATGATTTTTTCAAAAATGACTCCAAGTGCTTAACCGCCTTAAGTGATAATCGTTGGTTGTGGCATAGAAGGCTTGGGCATGCACTCATGAACTTGGTTTCTAAATTTTTGAAAAAGGAATTGGTGATTGGGTTACCCAAAATCAAATTTAAAAAAAAAAGTGTGTGATGCATGCCAACAAGACAAACAAGTTAGAAGTACTTTTCATTTTAAAAATGAGATTTCAACTTCTAGCCCATTACAACTATTGCTTATTGACTTATTTAGACAAACAAGAACTTTAAGTCTTGGAGGGAAGAGATATGCTTTTGTTATTATTGATAATTTCTCTTGATACACTTGAGTGCTATTCCTAACTCATAAGGATGAAACCTTTGCCTTTTTTGTCAAACTGTCTCGGAGAGTTCAAAATAAAAAAGGTTTTCAAATTACAAGTATCCGAAGTGATCATGGTAGATAATTTAAAAATAAAGATTTTGAAAAGTTTTGTGATGAAATTGGGAAAAATCATAACTTCTCTACTCCAAGAACTCCTCAACAAAATGGAGTTGTTGAGAGAAAGAATAGAAATTTGAAAGAAATGGCTAGAACCATGGTATGTGAAAACTATCTGTCAAGATACTTTTGGTCCGAGACTATCAACACCGCTTGTTTTATCATTAACAGAGTTATGATACGAGTTTCTCTCATGAAAACCCCATATGAGCTATGGAATGGAAGAAAATCTAACATCAATTATTTTTACGCCTTTGGGTGCAAATGTTTTGTTTTAAACAATAACAAAGAACTTTTGAGCGAGATCGACGCAAAATTTGATGAAGGTATTTTCTTAGGATATTCTGTATTTAGCAAAGCGTATAGAGTGTTCAACAAAAGAACCCTAATTGTTGAAGAATCTATACATGTTATTTTTTATGAAGGTAATTTTAATTCTTCAAAGGATTTTTGTGAAGATAACTTGATTGATATAAAAAAGGTATTGAAAATATCTTCATCAAAGAAAAGATAAAACCAAATTAAGAGGAAGCTTCAAATCCTCAAAAAATTGAAGTCCAACAGGCTACTGGATTTTCAAATTCAGAAAACTCTATTTTGCCTAAGGAGTGGTGGCATGCTCATGGTTACTCAAAAGATCTTATCATTGGTGATCCATCTCAAGGTATCAAAACTCGATCATCTCTAGATAATATTTGTGGTAATTTAGAATTTCTTTCTCAGACTGAACCAAAACATTTTGAGGAAGTCGAAAACGATGAGTTTTGGACCTTATCTTTGCAAGAAGAGCTTAATTAATTTGAAAGAAATAAAGTTTGAACTTTAGTCCCAAGATCTAAGGAACACTCTATCATCGGTACAAATTGGGTTTTTAAAAATAAAATGGATAAGAATAGAGTAATTCTTAGGAACAAAACTTGATTGGTTACAATTAAGAAGAAGGTATCGATTTTGACGAGACCTTTTCTCTTGTGGCTAAGTTTGAAGCCATTAGGATGCTACTTGTTTTTGCATGCTTTAAAAACTTCAAACTATATCAAATGGATATCAGAAGCGCCTTTTTAAATAGTTTCATCTTGAAGAAAGTTTTTGTGAAACAAGCTCTTGATTTTGAAAATCTAGATTTTTCAAACTATATTTACAAACTTGTCAAGGTTCTTTATGGTTTAAAGTAAGCTCCTAGAGCATGGTATGAAAAGCTAAGCAAATTCTTGATTAAAAATGAGTTTTCAAAAGGAAAAATTCATACCACTCTTTTCATCAAATCTCAAGAAAATGATATGCTAGTTATCCAAATTTATGTAGATGACATTTTTTTTTGTTCAACTAACGAATCTCTTTGTAACACCCCAGTTCGGGCCCTAGTAGTAACCCTCTAGATTGTAACAACCCGGCTCAAACCCTAGTATTAGTGACGGACACACAATGAGAGTTTAGACTGCTGCATGAACGAGAGAAACCCTAACTCAACTCGGAAACTCTAAAAAGACCAAATACTCTGAGATAAAATCTTAATACTCAGAAAAGTCTCGAGACAGCTTAACTTAAGTAAATAACATAAAATATAAAATTAAAAATAAAAAATTCTCATAATTAGGGTAAAATGACCATTTTGCCCATA
>JAOTRH010227118.1:0-10304 GCA_034768845.1 Heliamphora exappendiculata
GATATATATATATATATATATATATATATATATATATAAAAGTAACACGTTTCCCCCTAACAAACGAAGCGTAAAGGCAATTCGCATGAACGATAATCCACGAACAATCTTCTCTTGAACAAATACACAATTATACATGAATAGTTAATAAATTCCACACAACCGAAGGTCTTGAACATATATATATATATACATGAATAGTAAATACATTTAGCACAATTTTCAAACAAACTAACCTACGGAAGACGAAGCAATCGCGGATCCACAACCGAAGGTCTTGAAGCACGCGTCGACGATCTTGCCGGTCCGATCATCGACCTTGATCTGGAGCTTCATGACATCGCCACAGGCGGGCGCGCCAACAAGCCCGGTGCCGACCGTCGGATCGTTCTTGTCGAAGGATCCGACGTTGCGGGGGTTGTTGTAGTGGTCGACAACCCTCTCGTGGTAGAGTCGCGGCAGCAGCTGTGCCGCCGGGGATGGCATCTGCCGAAACCCTAGCCCTAGGAGTCTCTTCGAGGTGAGCCTCAGCATTTTCGTCTCCTCTGATCTCTGATTTTCCTGGAGGTTCGATTTTCGATTGTGCGTTGTGAATGGAACGATTCGATTCGTTTTTTTGTGGGTTAGCTTGGGGTATATACGTGTGTGGAGTTCAAAGGCGGTTAGAGAGAGAGAGAGAGAGAGATCTGAGAGTTGACGTGTGTCCCTCCAATCTCGATCTTACCCGATAAATTGGAATGAGATATTATTATTTATCCACAACCTTTTTAACTTTTGAAAAAGCATACAATTAATCGTAAAAAATCACTCAAAATTAATTTTGACTATTTATTTATATTAAAATTAATATTTATTGTGAATTTTAATATAAATAAATTATTAAAACTTAATTTCTGTAAATGGTATGTGATTGGTTATCTATGTTGGTAAGATTATTATTAATTTTTTTGGTTAAAAATATAAAAAAATTAACATGATTTATTTGAAAAAAAATTTTAAAAAATAAAATTACAATTTTTTTTAAATATTCTATTTAAACATTTATCACTTTTAAAATATTATATTATCTTCCATTCAACTTATTTATAATTACATATAATTGTTATTTTTAATTATATTAAATGACAAAATTATTTATTACTTATTTATTTAAAGTAAGATATTAAAAATATATTGCTTATACTCTCACTCTTATTATCTTTTTGTTGATAGAGAAAAAATTTTAAATTTTAAATAGAAAAAAATATTAAATTTAAAAGGAAAAGATATATAAGTTTGTTAGTGAGAGAGTAAAGAAAAAAATTAATATATATATATATATAAAGTTAGGACCTAACATGGACCTAACACTGAATCACTCAAATTTATATATATCCCTCTAATTACCTGTTGATATACTAAATAAATTAAAATTTGTATTATACTTTCTGATCTCGTCATTTTGATCGCAGAACTTTTGGACTCCTGTAGTCATTTCTTCTGTAACCATTGGAGCAACACCGTGGTTCATCACTTGAAAGAAATCCCATATCGCTGACAATTTTTAGACTTTCCGACGACCTCCTTTTGCCAGATCGAGTCTCATTATGCCACCGAGGTCAATGATCGAAAAATTGAATTGTGTCTTGTTTTCGCTGTCGGATATATGATCTAATTGTATCATTTGATTAAATCATAATGTGTATCATTTAATAAAATCTTAATATATATCATTTTTTATGTTTTAAATCTAGTGAGGCATATTAAAAAATTAGACATATTAAAATTTTAAAATTTAAAAGCAATCATATTAAAAAATCAAGACATCTGATCAATGTGTATTATTTCAATTTTTAGTTGATGTTTCAGACACTATTAATATGTATCAGTTCAACAAATTATTTCATGTGTATCCATTTTAAAAATAATATTATCATGTGTATTATTTCTTATTACAAAAATGAAGTGGCAATTTAATTATTTTTTTTTGTCTTTGTTGCATTTTCCTTACTTTAATCCCACCTAGAACCATATTTTAACTTCAGCAAAAATGTTGATTTGCATAGAAAGACATTAGGGTGTTGTGCACGGTATAAACTGTTTGGGCTTGTTCGACACAAACAGGACCAGATGAATTGGCCTAATATTGATGACCCTGAACAGAGTATGAATCGGACTCCTTGTCTCTGAACTCACTAGATACTCCTTACTCCGTCGCCGAACACCTACAACCACCAAGAACACCGTTAGCACCTACCGGCCGGTTCTGACCGGGAGGTACTCCGACGCTCAAGTTAGATATTTTTCTGAGAGATTTCTAAGCAAGAGTTTTGGGGTTAAGAATTGCCTGCCTCGTAATTTGGGGGTGCCCATCTTTTTATATGGGTCAGGACTAACGGAGGCTGAATCCTCTTAAGATTCTGCCTTCTATTCATTAGGAATTGTTTCCTATCTTATAAATGTGATATGTTTTCATCTTCTGGATTTGGCTTTGATTTGTTTTCATTTTGTATATTCGATCGAATCTCATACAGGATGGAAACTTATCTTTCCATTGGCCTCCGCCATGAGCTTTATTGTTCCGGTCCACCCCCATCTGGGGTGGGTTGAACTGGTGTGGCTTAAACAAATGGTTGTCTAGGCTTTGATAAGTCCTGGAGAAGCCTGCTTTGGGCTGGCCCCCTTAGTGGGGCCACGATCCCTTTGTATTCGGGCTGAGCCTTTGGACCCATAACTTTTATCCACCCTCGACTGCCCCTCAGCTCTGGTTCTTGCTCGGCTGGACCGCTCAGTGGAGAGCCAGAGCTTTAGATCTTTGTTCGGCTAAGAGTGTTTGCCTGCTCGGCACTTTGTTCAGTCACATAGTCAAAGGAATGTACTAAGTGCTGAGGCCCTAAGGGATGATTCGTTGTTTGGGGATCATTATTCGGTTCTTCGGGCGACCGATCGGCTGCCCAGATCCCTTGGGCTTCTCTCATAACTCATAACGGCTATCCTCGAGCCTTGCGTTGCTGACGTGGCGAGCTTTAATTGGGTGAACGAAGGGGCACGCGTCGTTCTAGAAGCAGAGCAATGATTACGTATGGCGCATTAATGCGTCTGTCGTTTCAGAATCGATGGGTATAAAAAACCCTTATAAACGTCTCGTTTTTTTTTCTTTTTACCGTTTCGAACTTTTCCAAGCCAGTAGTCCCATTTTTGCCTTCCTCCGGCGAATTCAAAACCCAGATTTCGGCGTCTGTTTTAAAGTTTCTGCATTTATTTTTTAGGTAAAGCTTCGCAATTTTGCTGCCTTTTTCTTCGCCTTGAGGCGGGTTTGCTCGCTTTATTTTTAATAAGCTTCTTCTTCTACCTTTTTATTTCTCTTTTCTTCCCGATGGGCAAATTCTGAAAATTGGTATCGATGTCGACGGCCATACGCGAGTTCCGGTGTCGATACAACGTCCCCGAAGACGTTGGGATTACCTTGGCCAAACCGGGGGACTTTCGTGAGGAAAATTGAGAAAAGCTTCCCCTCCCACTGGTTGCCATAGTGGAAGGGGGAGTTCGATTTTCCACTCACCCCCTCATTCGTACAGTATTTCGGCATTACCGGGTAAGTCCAATACAAGTCTCATCCAACGTCTTTAGAGTGGTGATGGGTGTTGTAGAATTAAACCATATTTTGGGTACTAACCTAGGTATCTGAGATATTGTTTATTACTACAACATGGTCAAACACTCCCTCAGGGCCGTATTACCTCAAAGCTAAAAGGACAGCCGAGAAGCTAGTCATCGAATTGCCTAACTCTGGCAAAAACATTGATGACGACTTCTTGTATATAATGGGGAATTTTGAGTTCAACCCCGGGGAGGTAGAGGACATCTTTATGATCCCACTGAAGGACGGCCTTGAGCCTGGTAGTTCTACTTGCCATCTGCTTGTATTTATGTCTCTTATAGGGCCAGTTTTAGTTTTCATTGCTAACGCATCTGCTTTCTGTCCTTTTGTTTGGTGTAGGTGAGGTTGCCAACAGCTGAGCTTGCAGCCCTCTTCTTGGGGTCCATTTAGAGGATTTGAAGAAGGTTTGGGAGTATAAGGGGCTCCCCGAACAACGTGGTCTTGGGAGAGCCGCCCATACTCTCCTCAAGTATATCCCGACCTATAGAAGCTTCATCAGGCCGAACACTTCAGGAGTTCGGATTACTACGGCTGCTTCAGATAAAATCGAGGTTCCAGAAGCCATCGCCCTTCCCTTCACTAGGGCGAAGAGGCAAGTGACCGTGGCCCAGCCTTCACTCGCCATAGCCGAGCCTGGGCCCTCCTCACCGGGGTATACTATTTCAATTTCATCGTCTTCTTCTTCCTCCATTGATTTCTCTATTTTCAAAGAAATAGCCGAGATGGCGCAGAAGAAGGCCCCCGCCGTCGACCTTAGCCAATTTCTTACCCTTGGGGGTTCGAAGAGGAAGGCAGCTGCTGCACCTTTAGTAAAAATGAGTTTAGCCACCGAACTAACAGAGGAGGCTGCCCCAATTTCTAAGGCGGCGCCTCAGCCCCCACAGAAGAAGTTGAAGAGGGTTAGTAGATCCCCCCCGAAAGAGAAAGGGAAGGAGAAAGGGAAAGAGAGAGAGAAGGAAAATGAGAAGGAGAGGAAGGAGAAGGAAAGGAAAGGAAAGAGAAGGGGAAGACAGTAGCAGAGCCTTCTGGGGGGGCGATCCATGGACCCCCGAGCTTGTCAAGCGTGATCGGGAAATCACAAACCTTTCCTTCGACATGTCAAAGGCCGAAGGAAGAAGGAACAGGGAACAGAGGCAACTAAGGAAATAGTCCCCAGACACTTCCTTCAGCCTGTCAAAGGCCTTGCTGCTGCCTGGTGACATGGAGGAAATCAAGAAGCTTCCCCATGAGCACCTAGTGAAGTCTTCCATCCGCCACTCAGTCCATATATTCGTTCGGCACTGTTTCCTTAGTTGCCTCTGTTTCCCGTTTCTTCTTCTTAACGTTGTTCTTCTTTCCTCTCAATCTTCTTCATATAGGGACTCTAACACCTCGTGGCCGCAATGGAGAGGCTGTAGGAGAGGGAGCTGGAATTAGCCAAGCTCTGCGAGAAAATCAGTAATACCTTCAGCAGCTGTCGAAGTTGGAGGCCAGCATCCGAGCAAAGGACAAGCTGCTCGACACTACCCATGCTCGGCTCTCCGAGCTGGAGGTATCTGAAATTTCCCTGAAGAGCCGTCTGAAGGAGAAGGAGAAGGCCCTAGCCAACACAGATGTGCTTCTCGGTCAAACTGAGGCCGATTTGGACTCGGCAAAAGAGGAGGCCTCTAAGGCCTATGCTGCCGGGGTCGCCGAGGCCACTGAGGACTACAAGTCCCAAATTCCTGGCCTCTAGGACGTCATCTTCAGCTTTGCATAGGAAGCTGCGCTGAAGGCCACTGGAGTTGATGCTTCTTCCCCTCTGTATGTCGGCATTCCTTTACCGAGCAAACATGCCCCAGAGGAGGGAGGTGAAGAGGTTGGAGAAGCCGAAGTTGGTGCTGTTGATGCTGTCGTAGAAGGAGCTGTTGAGGCAGAGGTAGCGGACTCGGTGGTAGCTGAGGAAGTGGGGACACCAGTTGAGATGACCGAAGACTTCTTGGCTGCGCCTTGAAGGCATTATCTCCTTCTTATTTATTTTGTACGGCCTTCTAGAGCCATTTGTTGTAACTTTGAGGGTTTCAACCCCTCTATTATTAATGAAAAAGCACACTTTCGGTCTTTGCTTCTCCTATTTACATTTACTCTTCCGTACTAACAACCCCAATAATTTGGACGTACTTCAACACTTAACATTATAAGCTTAACTAAAAAATACTTAATTATCCAAGTGTGGGATTATCACTCATACCAAGGGCTAGTTCGGAATTTATCCAAAAAAAATTGAGACGTAATCAATCATAAGAATGGGATCAATTCCCATTCTTATGAGTTAAATGAGTTCGGATGAACATCGAACTTAGCCGATTTAGGTTTAATCGTTCTAAGTATGGGATTATCATCCATACTAAGGGTTTAAGTAGTTCGGATAAATTTCAAACTTAGCCAATTTAGGCATAATCATCCTAAGTATGGGATTACCATCCATACTAAGGGCTTAAGTAGTTCGGATGAATTTCAAACTTAGCCTTTTTAGGCTTAATCATACTAAGTATGGGATTACCATCCATACTAAGGCTTAAGTAATTTGGATGAATTTCGAACTTAACATTTTGAGGCTTAATCATCATAAGTATGGGATTACCATCCATACTAAGGGCTTAAACTGTTCGGATGAATTTCGAATTTAGTCTTTTTAGGCTTAACCATCCTAAGTATGGGATTACCATACATACTAAGGGTTTAAATAGTTCGGATGAATTTTGAACTTAGCCAATTTAGGCTGCTGAAGAGGTATGCCGTACTCGGTGTATGCCTCCCAAGTTTTTGTCAAGGATGTCAATTGATAAAAACTTTAAGAGCGAAGGAAAAAAACACATGCCGAACACCAGCGTTTTATTGTAAATAATGAGAAAAACTACAAGAAACTAGAGGTTTAAAAGTAAAACTTGCGGAGGTTATTCGCATTCCACGGCCTAGGGACTTCTTTTCCACTCAAATCCTCTAGGTGGTATGCTCCACTGCCACCCTTGGAGGTAACCCTGTACGGGCCTTCCCAGTTCGGGACCAACTTCTCCTGTACTGGATCCTTCATATGGCCGAGCACTTTCCTTAGGACCAGGTCCCCTGTCCCGAACTCACGGTGTTTCACCCTCTTGTTGTACCATTTGGCAAGGGTTTGCTGGTAGGCTGCCAATTTATTGGTGGCCATTGATCTTTGTTCCTCAGCTAAATCTAAGTCCAAAGCCATTGCTCGATCATTTACTTCGGGGGTACTTACCTCTGTTCGGATGGTAGGTAACCCAACCTCTAATGGTATAACTGCCTCCACCCCATAAGCTAGGGAAAAGGAGTTTCACCCGTAGACCTCCTTGGAGTAGTTCGGTAAGTCTATAGAACTGAGGGCAATTCTTCGACCCATTTTCCTTTAGCAGCATCCAGTATCTTCTTCAGTCCGTCAATGATAGTCTTGTTGGTGGCTTTAGCCTGTCCATTGCTTTGAGGGAATGCCGGGGTGAAGAAGTAATTCTTAATCCCAAGCCCCGAACAAAAATTCTTAAATAGAGAGCTATCGAACTGAGTACCGTTGTCGGAGATAATTGCTCGGGGGATGCCAAATCGGGTGATGATGTTCTTCCAGGTGAACCTCTTCACGTCAACGTCCCTGAAATTGGCCAAGGGCTCAGCCTCCACCCATTTAGTGAAGTAGTCCGTGGCAACAAGGAGATATTTCCTGTTGCTTGTGGCCTTTGGGAAGGGGCCGACTATATCATACCCCCATTGGGAAAAAGGCCAAGGACTTGTGAGTGGGGACAGGTCTCCAGCTGGGATGTGTATATTTGAGCTGAACCTCTGGCACTTGTCACACTTCTAGACGTACTGCTATGCATCCTTCTACATGTAGGGCCACTAGTAGCCCTGAGAGATTACTCGGTGAGCCAATGATCGCCCCCCAGTATGGCTGTCGCAAATTCCTTCATGTATTTCGAACAAGTGGTCTTAGACTTTGTTCAGGTGCACACAGAAGAGCTAGGGCCCAGTAAAGGACTTCTTATACAGATCCCCCGAACTAGAGACTCAGAACCTTCCTGACTTCCTTCTTAAAGCCCGAGCTTCTTTCTGATCGGCTAGTAGCTCATCTTTCACCAGGTATCTTTCAAGGGATCCATCCAGCTGGGACACAGTTCTGAGCAATAGACCGGCTTCTCTTCGTAGTTGACAATGCTCGGCTGTTGGAGGACTTCCATCGAAATCACCCTTTTTTCCCTAGTACTAACAGCTGATGCTAGGCAAGCCAGGGAATCGGCGTGGCTGTTTTCTCGGTATGAGAGCTGGATGATCTCAAAATATGGAATGTCTTTGGCCATTTGTTGTGCTAATTGGACGTACGCCTGCATTCTGTCATCTCTAGCTAGGTACTCTTCCTTGAATTGATTTACCACTAACTATGAATCATAAAATACTTTGACCTTTTTGGCCTTCAGCTCTATGATATCTCTGAGCCCAGCTAGCAAGGTTTCGTATTCGACTTCATTATTGGTGGCCTCGAAGTCTAGCATAACAGCCCTCTCTATGAGGATTTTCTCAGGGCTGTGCGGTACTACTCATGCTCCAGCCCCCTTGTTGCATGAAGAGCCATCCACGTAGAGCCTCCAAATATCTTTTGAGTCCTCATTATCAATAGTTGTTGACTTGGTAGTTTACCCCCCAGTGTCCACCGAACTTTCTTTCTAGCTGAATTTGGCTATGAAGTCGGCCAAAACTTAGCCCTTTATAGCTGTCCTAGGGCAAAAAGTGATGTCGTGCTCTCCAAGCTCTACTGCCCACCTTGCTACTCTCCCTGAAAAGTCAGCTTTTGGAAGTAATGACTGCAGGGGGTGTTCGGTAATTACCTTGATCGGGTGTGCTCTGAAGTAGTGCATGAGTTTACAAGAGGCAACGATCAGGGCCAGTGCAAGCTTCTCCAACGGCAAATGCCTTGTCTCTGGGTCCAGAAGGACCTTGCTCACATAGTAAATGGGCTTTTGGATTTTGTCTTCTACCCTTAGGAGCACCGCACTGACAGCTCGGCTAGATACTACAAGGTACAAGAACAAGGTCTCTCCACTACTCGGCATCGTTAATAATGAAGGATATAAAAGGTACTGTTTCAGTTCGACTAGGACTTCCTCACTTTTTTCCTTCCACTTGAACTGGTTAGCCCTCTTTATTGCTTTGAAAAAGGGGTAACACTGGTCGGATGCTCGACTAATGAATCGATTGAGTGCAGCGGCCATCCCCGTGAGCTTTTGGACCTCCTTCAAACTCTGTGGGCTTATCAAACTCTGAATGGCTAAGATTTGTTCAGGATTTACCTCTATTCCTCTGTGAGTGACCAGAAAACCTAGGAATTTCTCCAAACTGACTCCAAAAGCACACTTGGAGGCATTAAGCCTTAATTTGTAGTCCCTAAGGACTTCAAATGCCCTTCTCAAATCTTCAAGGTGCTTGTTCGGGTGCTTAGACTTCACAACCATGCCATCTATGTAGACCTCCATCGTTTTACCGATCAAGTCGCCGAACATCTTTATTGTAAGTCTTTGGTAAGTGGCTCCAGCATTCTTCAATCCGAATAGCATTATCTTGTAGCAGTAAATTCCTCGAGGAGTGATAAATGCTGTCTTCTCCATGTTAGGGGGGTACATGGCAATCTGGTGGTATCCTCTATAGGCATCCAGGAAACTCATCCTCTCGTGCCCTACTGTTGAATCGACGAGCTGATCTATTCGGGACAGGAAAAACAGTTCTTGGGGCATGCTTTGTTGAGATCGGTGAAGTCTATGCAGACCCACCGCTTTCCATCCTTCTTCTTTACTACGACAGTATTTGCCAACCAGGTTGGGTAGTGGACCTCCTTGATGGCTCCAGCTTCCTTTAGCTTCTAGACTTCCTCAACCACAACGTCTGCATGGTGTGGTGCTGATTTCCTGGGCTTCTGCACTACTGCCTTTCTCTGGGGATCCACGTTCAAATGGTGGCTGATTACCTCGGGGTCTATCCTAGGCATTTCGTATGGTGTCCATGCAAAGACCTCCTTGTTCTCCTTTAAAAATTTAACCAGTTCGGTCTCCTCTTGTTCGACAATGCATGTTCCGAGCAAAAAGAATCGATCTGGGTCCTCCGGATTGATAACTACCTTCTTGAGGTCCTCCACCACCTTCTCCTCGGCTGTTTGGTTGTAGTCGTAGATCGTGGGGCCATCTTCCACTTCGACAGTCTTCACTTCTGGATATTGTTCGGGGCTCTTCAACATTGCCAGGAAACACTGCCTTGATGCGTGCTGGTCTCCTATGATCTCAACTACCTCTTGGCTCACTTAGAACTTCAAGGATTGGTGGTAGGTTGAAAGTACAACACCCAAGCTGTGGATCCATGTCTTTCCTACAATGGCATTATAGGTAGATGGTTGGTTAATAACGAGAAATTCAGTACTTACAGTCGCAGGGCCTGCCTTTACTAGCACAGTGATCTTTCCAATCGACCATATTGGGTCCGTGCCAATACCGATCAGGGGCGTCATGCACTTCTTGAGTACCGAGTCTTTCAATCCCAACTTCTGAAACAGGCTGTAATACATGATATCCATCGATCTTCCTTGGTCTACCAGCACTCGCATCACGTCGAAGTTGGCAATGCGCAGTGTTAGTACCAGGGCATCATTGTGGGG
>JAOTRH010227129.1:0-10304 GCA_034768845.1 Heliamphora exappendiculata
AATATATTTTAAAAATTGATCAGTACTTTTTTTTCAACAATATTATTTTAGTACACATAATTTTATAGATATTCATTTCTTACGAGAAGGTTAGAAGGCTAAAAGCCTTTAGTTTCTCAAATAAGATTTTTTGTTAATTTTTTATCTTTAAGTTAAAAGACAAAAAAATTTAATTTTAAACTCCTTGCTAAACAAAATCTTAATAGTAAAATTTATTTTTATTTTTTTTAATTTTTACTCCTTAAAAATCCATAACAAAATAGAAAACATAATGGAGAATCAGCTCTAGAATTTATTATCTCAATTTGAGAACATAATGAAGAATCAGCTCTAGAATTTATTATCTCAATTTGAGTTTATATTTTTATGATCGATGATATGCTTAGGATATTTAGTATTACTGTTTTTTATATATTTTTATGATCGAAACTATTTATTATGTAGTATTTATTAAGTAAATTATTTGTGTAAAAAAACTATTTTATTTGGACATTAATAGTTTTGTAAATAGATCATTTTTTTTTAAAATATAAATAAACGGTAATATAATTTTATAAAAAATAGTAATAAATAAATATAATCACATATGTACGTACAAATATTTAATTAATATAAGTTTTTGTATGAGTAATAAAATTAAAAAATATTATAAAATAAACAATTTTTAATATAAAAATACATTAAAAAGAACACAATATATAAAATCTTCTTAAATATAATTGAAACATAGTAATATTTGAACTAAAAACATAAGGTGTGTTATTCGTTTTGGTCAAATAATTCAGTAGATTATTTCTGTACCTATATCATTTCCGTTTTGTATTAGTTAGGTTAGTCATCATGTTACCAGAAATGAAAAAAAAATTTTAAAAAAAAAAATATGTAAAGAAGTTTAGGAAAAAAAAAAAAGATAATAAATATCAAGCCATCATGTATTTCAAAAGCGTAGTTATTATTGGACAATTTCAAAAGACACTACTTACATACTACTCACACTTGATCACTTATGTAATGCTTACTTAATTAGTTTTTTGGTTTATTAAAAATATCGCGTAAAGAATACTACGAGATAAATACTTTGAGATTACACAATTATGTCCTCTGTTCGTCGAGGTTATTACGATCAGGGCGAAGGGCAATGAAATGCGGGTGGGGATTGGGCCGGTGGTGGTCCAGAAGCTCAGGGATTGAAGGGGATGGGCCGGTGGTGGTGGGGATTGGGTGTTGGTCCAGAAGCCCAGGGATTGAAGGGGATGGGCCGGTGGTGGTGGTGGGGGTGGTGGTGGTGGGTGGTGGCACCCGTCGTCGGGTGGGGCCAGGGGTGGTCGACGGGTGCAGTCGGGGCCAAGGATGGTGCCCGGGCGACGTGTTCACATGAAGGGCACATGGTGAGAGTGGTAGGTGGAGTCATCTGCGCGTACAACTGTGGGGAAAATTTGAGCGCCCTCAGCTCCTGAGCTTCCTTATGTAACCTCCGGTTCTCCTCCGTCAAGTTCTCACAGCACCTCTTCAAGAGCTCGCAGTCAACCTCCGTCTGCTTCAACTTCGTCCTGTAATCAATGCGCACAAATCACTAATTTGCACCACCGGTTAATTTAATCATTGCAGAAGGGCAAAAAGTGTAATTTCATCAAAATAAATGAACAAACAATTTTAAGAAAGGTGATTCTAAGTGCACACATTTGCTTTTTTAAACGTTCACCTTTGCAAGTGTTAATACCATAGTTATTACTACTATGAAAAATTAGTTTGAGATCTTAAAATAACGTTGATTTTATTTTTTATTTATCGTAAAAAAATTTAACGTACGAGATCCAATTAGATTCTAGAACAGATAAATTTATCTGTACATTTTTAAAATATGTATAAAGTACACAGATGAATTTATCTGTCTTGCATAAATAAGCAAACAGATAAATTTATATGTATGCTATATATGTATTTTAAAAAGATACAATATTTTTTATATAGCTAAATTTATCTGTTATTTTATTTTATGCAAGACACATAAATTATATCTGTCTTGCATAAAATAAGATGATAGATAAATTTATATGTAAATAAATTTATCTATTTGTATTAAATTTATCTGTGTTGTAAGCGATTAAACGTCGCACGTTAAAAATTTTATTGATGAATCTTGCACGTTAAAATTTATTTGTTTGAACTTTCGATTGAAAGCCCCATTAATACTATAATGTACCTACGGTATGTATCGGTACTTTAAATTTTTAGTTTTTTACCATTTAAAAACTAATACTCACCGATACAATATTCAAAACTATAGCCATGATTGGGCAAACGTTGTTTATTGGCTTATTTTTATTTATTTTAGTTTAAATACCATAAAATTTAGTTTATTAGCTTCCTTTTACTTATTTTTGTCTTTTCTTAACTTTTTTTATATTTTGATCAAAAAATTTTATTTTTTCGAATCGTCTCAATGAGAGGAGTCTAAAAAATATAATAATTTGACTAAATAATAAAAAATTTACTAAAAATAAAAAAACCAATAAACTAATAAACTAAGCTTGTGTTTGGCCTAACTTAAAAGTTAAAAAAAAAAGTTAACTTATTTGACTTATCGAGCTTTTTTATACTTTTTTTAAAAGTTTTTTTTACATAATTTAACACTTATTTTTTTACAAAAAAGTTAAAAAAATCTAAAATCTACCCAAAAAAAACTAATTTAAACACAGGGTAAATTCACTCGTTACAACATAAAATATATCGTGTACCGGTATATCGATAATGCATAAATTGCGCAAGAAAGAAGAAAAGATTTTTATTTAGAAATCACTCTTTAAGGTCTTTTCCTATTAATGGAAAAAGACGAAAATACCGTTGACAAAGTGTGGTAAAAAGTTACCTTGCCCTTCTGTTCTGAAACCAGACCTCCACCTGACGGGGACTGAGGCCAAGACGCTTAGCCAACGCCAGCTTTTGCTTCTGCAAACAATAAGTGGCCCAATTTCTCAGTAAAATTAACTCGGAAGTATTGTACCCTTTTGATAAAGGTTTGTTTATTTACTTTTATTTTTAGCAAAAACTAATATCCTTTATTCTATGTTTGAAATAGTTTTTCTTAATTTTTTTATGCGGCTTATTTTATTTTTTCTTCATTTTTTATGAAACTTTTTGATTAAAATTCTTACTTTTTTGATCTATGATAATAAAATAAATCCAAAAATATCATTGTTTTAATTAAAATTTAAAAAGAATTACTACGAAAATGAAAAGCCTTACAAAAATTTTACAGTAAACTTTTCTCATCTTAAAATTGTTCTTTTATATAAAAATATACTTTTAAGATATATCAGTGTTTGAATTATTGTTAAAAATTTAACAAAAAAATAAAATAAAAGTTATATGAAAATAGCTCCCCCGCGTGGAGGCTTAATAAAATTGTTATACTTTTTCGAAAAAAAATATTAATAGATAAATAAATAAATAAGTTAATAAAGGAGATTTTATGTTTTTTTTTAATTTTTGTGAATTTTTATCATTTCTAATTAAAAGTATTTTTATTTTTCTTAACAGGTTGATCTGAACAAATAAAAATTAGAAAACAAACCAAAACCATAAAAATAGGGAAACAAACATACAACTTATCCCAAAACGGGCATTATTACTGAGAGAAGCTAAAAAAATAAAAATAAAAATTAATCCAAATATATAAAAATACACAAAAACAAATATATAAATCAAAATAAGTTAATAAATTAAATTTTATATTATTTATTTTTAGAATTAATAATTTTTTTTTATCTTTTAATTTTTTTTTTTTCGTTTTTCTATTCATCTCATCAACCAAAAAGTAAAAATTTTTAGTAAAAAGATGAAAAAAATTCATTATCTTTAAAAAAAAAATTAATACATATTTTAAATACTTTAATTTTTTTAAATAAAATTATATAATACTCTTGTATAAAAAAATCAACCATACTCACTAAAACAAAAAAAATTGCAATAATATTTCTAATACTATAACTTAAAATTATAAATAAAAACATTTTAAAATTTTTAATAAAAAGTAAAAAAATAAAAAAATTATTACAAAAATTTATCATAAACAATCTTAACTTTTTTTTAAAAAAAAATTAAACTTCTTAAAAACTAAAATTTTTAAACATCCCAAACAACACATAATCCACACGCAGAACTGCTATGATTCTTACGGGGTTGAGAGTGCTGTGTTCTTTGAAACTCTCTTCGAGAATTACCGACTGGTCTTTTGAGGGCCTGAGCTTCTTCCTGGAGGTGTCGCCGTCTTCTTCGTCGCTGATCCCACGAGAACAGGACCTCTCGTTCTCGTTCTCGTCTCCGTTGGCCTCCCTTTCGCTTCTCTTCCCGCTCCCGCTCGACACCGTACTGATCGGGGACGAGACTCCGGCTTCGTCCTCGCCGTCGGCCGTCGACGGCAGCCGATTAACGTCGACTCCCTTGAGGAACGATCTGGTCTCGCCCCTGCTGCATGTCTCCCATTCCCGATCTGCACGTACGGACGCCAATCAGTGGAAAGTGATGCGCACGAGAGATCCATGAAGATGCGACGGAAATTAACATTTGGATTGGTAAGTCGGTGTTCGAAACTATTTTAAAAAAAATTCAAATTGAAAAATGTAGATTTTTGAACTAATGTGAAGATAAAGTTAGAGATCTCTTCATAGAAGGTATAGAAAAGCTGAAAAGTCCACCATAGTTGTGAACTGTGAAGGAATAATGCTAGGATGAACAGCCTCCGATTAGTTTGGGCGAGTATACTTGAATTTTATTTTAATCGCAATATTATAATTCTAGAGAAAAAATTGAGAACTATTTAAAATTTTAAAATTGAATGGATTAGATTTGCTAAAAATGTGTGAAATTATGCACTCAACTTGTTTTAGACATTTAAACTACACAATCAACCAGAAATTACTGTTTCTTATGGGAAAAAATGAGTGTTATTTTTATTTTTTTAAACAAAATATATTTTTATTAATAAAAAACAGTGATACATACATAGTTTTATAATTTAAATCTATATACTTGAAATATCTTTTTTTTTTACGAGCGTAATGATTATAAAAGCGTAATGATTTAAAATGAATCATTCTAATCATGGAATTAAAACAGGAGAGTCACGCACGAAGTGGATTGATTTAATCCATTAAAGTACCAGAGAAGAGCTTCACCCGTGTATGGCCAAGAAGAGGATCGTGAAAATACGCAACATAATGAAAAGAAGAGGCTACGAGAAAAGATGGATGCAAAGAACAAAATAAGAAAAAGAAAATAGTTATTGTTGTTTGTATACTTGTGAGGAAAGTGATCAAAAGGCAAAGATCCTAGACTTACACAATCGAAACAGGATTCTAAATAGAGGTATCATAATACATATCGGATATATACGATTATGTATCAAATGATACGAACAGTATCCGTAGATGCATTGATAAATATTGAAATTATAGGCTCAAAATTTCGTTGCGTAAAAATTAATACAATACGTAACAGTCAATGTTTAAAACCTAATTCAAAATCAAAACAAAGGTTCGCATGGCGATCTCAGATCTGAAAGTGCATACCTGAGGAAGGAAAGTTATCGTTCCGCGAGGTTTTCGAAGGATTGAAAGGCGCGGAAGAAGAAGAAGAAGAAGAGATCAGATTCAACTGTAGTGAACTCCCGTTCTCCGAAAATCTCAAGCACAGACTCAATCCCAAGTCTTCCTTCTCAACCATCTTGTTCCGAAACTACTGCTTTCGATCTTCTTTGTTTTCTTCAAATCGCAGTTGAAAAGAGCAGAGAGAGAGAGAGAGGGAACTGAGGGGTACAAATAGGAAGAAAGAAATTGAAGTATCAATCATGAATGATAGCTGAGGGGTACCAATTATTTCAATAGTGCTGATACTTGCATGTCAAATTATTTTTTTATTTTCTAATTATTTAATAAAAATAAATTATTATATTTTTTTTATAAAATTTATTATTATTATATTAAATATAAATATCACATAACATATCATATAATATTTTTAAAATATAAAATAATTAATTATTTTTCACGTACTAAGGATCCGATGTCACTTTTTACTCGTGATAAATAAATATGAGTATAACTGGTATTAAGGTCTTAATCGATCGTTAACTTAAAATTTATTTTTTTATACTAATTATTTTGAATTTAGTTATTAATATGGGTAAAATTTTAATTTTTTTAGTTTAAAGTAAATAATTTAATTTTTTTATATAGTTAAAAATAATAATTATATATAATTAATAGTGATAGTAAATAAATTATAAATTAATTATATTATTATTCTTAAAAAATAAAAGTAATTCAAATAGAATATTTTTTAAATTATTGTTTTGATAGAATTTTAGCTTTTTAACTATTTTTTTTTATTTTTCTGTCAAACGACTCATCGATTTTTTTTGTGTGTTTATAGCTAAAAAATCCAAAAACTAAGTATAGCTAACCAAGATCTAAATAGAAGTACAATGTAAAATTAGCATATGGTAATATGTGAAAACTGAATAATTACTCTACTACTTGTATATGGATTTTACATATTCAATCAAAGTTTTCTAAAAGTTTGTTTGATAATCCGAATATGATTGAATAGGATAGACATGATTGGTGATACTGAATGATCTAAATATTTTTGATATACTAAGGAATTATTGATAAGATTACGTGCATAGTAAAAAAATACATTTAAATTTAGCTATAGTAAAATAAAAAATAGAATAATAGTTGTAGAGCTATTTTTTATCATTAAATAAAAATAAAAAAATAATTCAAAACGTGTTACTAAAAATGCTAAAGGAGCCTGGTATAGACATTCTAATTTGATCAAGGCTATCACAATCACCTCCTCAAGTGTTCTCTAATGATGAAAATATATAAGATTATGTTAAATGATAATTCTAAGCAATTATAAAATTGAGAACTCGACTCAAAATCCAAAAAATCCCTTCATACCTTCATAAAAGTTACGGTCGTTATCTTCAAACCTGATAACTGCTATGGTGGTTTGATCTCACAACCAGCCGTGATCTTTGAACGACACGGCCGTAAAAGTGGTTCAATCCCACAAATAGCTGTTATGTTTGATGTTCACGGCCATTATGGTGTTTGATTTTACAACTAGTTGTAACCTTTAAACGTCACTGCAGTAATATTCGTCAATTATTTTTAATGGCCGCAATATTTAATGTTCACGGTCGCGTCTTTCTCATAGAGAATTTTCTATTCAAAATGCGTGGCAACGTATCAAATAATGTCGCGAGCGTCCAAAAATCTATAACTATTGGCCTATTCAGTCTTTATCAAGAGATAGAATGATCATTGGCTAAAGCGCCAATACTCTGTCGAACCCAATTCATGATATTTCACTTGATATACTGACTGTTCCCTTTCCTGATAAAAACTTTGATACCCTCCTTTTTTGGATGATATTTATTTCTCCCGAGTTGAGCTTCAGGCTTTACATGCGCATAGAGGATACCTAGTATATCACCATCCGACCGGTCCGACTTCATAGGGAGATGCTCACTAGAGATTGTTCACTTCAGGTACACTTAGGCCTCCTCACACCACTTCTAAATCCCACCCTTTTTCTCTCGAGATTTTTATGATTAGGGTTTTTTGTTTATTTTCTTTTTTTATATACACACGCACACGTCTTTTGTTCTTATTAATCGCAGTACTTGTTCATATTAATCGTAATATTAATCATAAACTATTTCTCCCAATATTCGTAATACTTGTTAATATTATTCATAAAATAGTATGCTAGGAACACTTGTTTGATCTTGTAATTATACATTTTTTGCACATTCTACCATTCACATACCATACACTATAAAATGTTACTGGATTTCAATAATGTTACAACCACAACTACTAATTGCTACAGCCGTAATATCTGTTTTGTTAGTTACAACGACAACAATATCTGGTTTTCACTATCGTGCTATTATCTTATTCATTTGTAGCAGTCGTTTTTTTATAGCCACGACTTAGATATCTTTTTTATTTTAGTAACAACACGAATCTCTAGTTGTTACGGCCACATTCTTTTCATTAATACAGTAGCCTGAATAATGTGTTAAATGTCTTTTTCTTTTTGTTGGCCAATAAGTGAAGCATGTTAGACTCTATTCTATACTTGCTATTTTTTTAAATTTTAAATTAAGAACCAAATGTAATTAAATAGACGTCAATTTAACAGTTGGATGAAAGGGTGCCTAATATTATCTTCATTTTGTACCATATTCGCTAGCCCATTTTTCAATGGTAACGCAAATTAGTGACTTATTTTTTATTTTTTTGGTTTTTTCTTAAACCAAGTGATGACCCTATTTTTTATATGTTTAAATATTTTGATATTTTGTTTTATGCAAAAAAAATCTTTCTTTTTACGAAAATTGATATCCAAACATTTCCCGCCTTTCTCCTCCAAAGAGAAAAGCTTGATGCCCACTCTCCCAAATGTCGAACCTGACATTATTAATATTATGAATGAACAATTTCTAATTTCTCACTTATTAAACTGTTAGTTCGAGTTTCATAATACAAATGCGAAATACAATACCATTGAAAAAAAAAATTGGTGGGCCAACCTTATTTATTAGTGCAATCCTCCAACCCTTAATCTCTTAAAACAAACAAGGCGTTAATATAGTGGCTCTCACAAATACTTCTAAATACCGTGTCGAACAATGTGCAGGTTTTTTAATTGGTACAATATATTGATACTGGTAAAATATTCCGTGCTGTTTTGAATTTATCGCTATAAAGTGTTATATATGTTTTTTTTAAATATTGTTCAACAATAAGTAATTTAGTATAATATAAATATTTATCTAATATAATATTTTAATTAATTTATCTAAATTAATTTTTAATTCATCTTGATACAAAGTTTAAGAAAATATTCTTTTAAATTAAAGTACAATAAATAATAAAATAAAATAAATTCATAAATATTATCTCAAATCAAATCTGAATAATTACATACAAAACATGAATAATTGCTCACACAATACTAACTTATATGTCAATATAATTCTACACTAATAAAAAATATGATGTGCGTGTATTGATCAGGTATATAATTTTAGCATGTTGATTTGGATTTTTTACCGAATTATAAGGTAGTTTTTTTTTGTTTTTTTAACTAAAAAACTTGTTTAGTTTAAAAATAATGTATTTAGTAAATTAATTTTAGGATATATTTTTTAATTTATTTGATTAGATAAAAAATTATATTTTTATATTTTATTTAAATCAAAATAGAATTATCTTTATATATAACTAATTATAATAATTATATATAATTAAATATAATAAATAAATAAATTTCCAATTAAAAATATTATTACATTTTCAATGCGATGAAAATGCAATAATATTTTGGCTTTTTTGGTTCCTTGTCTAAAATTTAACAAAGCTAACTTTGTGGGTTTAGTAAAAAAATAAAAAATAAAAAAATTAAAAGGTCAAAAAATAAAATTAAAACATAAACTTTTAGAATATTTAAATTAAACTTTTATAATTTTTAAAATATAATAATATTTTTTATTCATAACTTATTTACTACAAATATAAATTACATATAATTGTTAATTATTAATATTAAATATATAAAAGGTAAAAAATTTAACTTTGAACAAAAAAATAAAAAAATTAATTTTTTATTCAAATAACTAATTTTGAAAAAGTTAAAATTTAACTTTTTAACAAAAAAATATAAAAAAATTAAAAAATTAATTTGTAATCTAGTTATCAATTGCTTACTGCAAGTGTTCTAAAAATTTGAATTTTTATTTAATTTATTAAATATATTTGTATTTTTCGATTAAAAATTCAAAAAAACTTTTTAGGCAATCAATTCCTTAATAATTTATCCTCCCTGTCGCCAGCCATCACGTGCACAAAACATGTGTTGCTGGCAGTCACGTGGTCTCATTCTCAATGAATTCTCAAACAACCGTGGCCCCCACGCCACCTCATCCGTGCGTGTCAATCTTTTGTCCCTCCATTTCCCGACAACGATCCTTCCCAACAATCATTTCAACTTCGTCCCTCAATTACGAGTAATTATTCGGTGCGCTCAAAGTTGTATACGATAAGAATATAATAATTTATTTTTATTAAATAATTAAAAAATAAAAAATAACTCACATATATATATATATTATAATTATTTATTTATTAAAAATATAACATAATATTACCTATATAATACTTTAAAAATATCTAATAATTTTCCTTCAATTAGGAGAAGTTATTTGAAAAGGAAACCTCACATCT
>JAOTRH010227140.1:0-10302 GCA_034768845.1 Heliamphora exappendiculata
GCGACCGAGCGGGTCAGCCCGAGGAGCCCCGCCTTCGCCGCGTGGTATCCGACGTCGCCGCGATAGGCGGCGACGGGTCCCGAGACCGAGGCGACGTTGACGATCCGCCCGTAGCCCTCCCGCACCATCGAGCGGCTCGCGGCACGGGTGACGAGGAACGCGCTGGTCAGGTTGCGGTCGAGCGCCGAGCGCCACTGCTCGTCGCTGATCGCCTCGATGCTCGCGGGCGACTGGGGCGAGCGCACCGAGGTCATCCCGGCGTTGTTGACCAGGGTGTCCGCGGGACCAAGCTCTGCGCCCGTCTTCTCGACCAGGCCCGCGGCGGCGGCCGGATCGGTGAGGTCGCCTTCGAACCACGCCGCCTCCACCCCGCGCTCCCCCAGCTCCGCGCATCGCTCGCGGATCCGCTCGCCCGTCGCGGCGACCATCACCTTCGCCCCCAGCGCTCCCAGCTCCACCGCGCAGGCGAAGCCGATCCCGTCCTCGCTCCCCGCCCCGGTGACGATCGCGACGCGGCCGTCGAGGGAGAGCGCTGATTTCGCCGTCGGCATGCCGGGATGATCGCTCCTCGGCGTCATTTGACGAAGAGGACCACGGCGACGGCGACGCCGACGGTGACCACGGTCCAGCGCAGCGCCTCGTCGGGGACCCGGCGGCCGTAGCGGGCGCCGACCTGGGCGCCGGCGATCGAGCCGACCGCGACCAGGGGCGCCGCCTCCCAGGCGACGTGGGCGACGATCACGAAGAGGATCGCGGCGATGCCGTTGGCGACGCCGACCATCACGTTCTTCAGGCCGTTCAGGCGCTGCAGGCTCTCGGGGATGAGGAAGCGCAGCGCGGCGAGCAGGATCACTCCCTGCGCCGCGCCGAAGTAGCCGCCGTAGACGCCGACCCCGAAGCCGATCGCGACCAGGGCGATCTTGCGGTGGTGGCTGAGCGAGCCATGGCTCAACTTCGGTTTCGGCCGCAGGACCATCAGCGCGCAGGCGAAGAGGATCAGCACCGGCACCACCGCTTCGAAGACTCCTTCGGGCAGGGTGAGGAGGAGGACGCCGCCGGTGATCGCGCCGAGCGCGGTGCCGGCGCCGCCCATCAGCGCGCGCTCGCGCTGGCCCTCGAGCTCGGCGCGGTATCCCCAGGCGGCGCTGATGTTGCCGAAGACGAGGCCGACCGAGTTGGAGACGTTGGCGGTGACCGAGGAGTAGCCGACCGCGAGGAGGACCGGGAAGGTGACCAGCGATCCGGAGCCGACGATGGCGTTGATGCCGCCGGCGGCGAAGCCCGCGGCGAGGACGGCGAGTGCGTCGAGGAGGCTCATCGGCGCTCGACCTCCAGCGCGGCGCCCTCGCTGCGCGGGTCGCTCGCCGCGAGGAAGCCACCCGGCTCGGCGACGATCAGCTGGGAGTGGCCGACGCTGTCGTCGAGATCGGGGATCCGCCGGACCGGCATGCCGGTCTCCGCGAGCGCCCGGACCGCCGACTCGGGGACGCCTTCCTCGACCAGGATCTGGTCGGCGGCGTCGTCCTCCGACATCCCTCCGACCACCCAGCGCGGGGCGGCGACGGCCCGGGCGGGGGCCTCGCCGAGGCGCAGTCGCAGGAGGATCTGGAGGAGGATCTGCGGCTGGGCGCTGCCGCCCATCGTCGCGACCACGATCTGCGGACGGCCATCGTGGAACACCGTGCAGGGGGTCAGCGTGTGGGCGGGGCGCTTGCCTCCGGCGATCAGGTTGGGCGACTCGGGGTCGAGGGAGAAGAAGCAGCCGCGGTTGTGGACGAGGATGCCGGTCGCGGGGTCGAGGATCCCGGCGCCGAAGGAGTGGAAGAGGCTCTGCAGCAGGGACACCGTGTTGCCGGCGTCGTCGGCCGCGACGATCGCGACCGTGTCCCCGTTCGCGACCGGCGGCGGGGCGACCTCGCCATCGGTTGAAAGCAGGTCGACGTCGGCGGGGAACGTGGCTCCGCCCGACCCGGATGCCGCCGGGTCGCAGAGATGACGGTCGCGGATCGAGAGGGCGGCGCGGAACGCCTTCGCGAGCTCGCCCGCGCCGGGCCCGAGCGGGTCGACGTCGCCGAGGCGGTCGATCGCGGAGAGGAGCGGCGGGAGCAGAGCGCCCTGGGAGTTGGCGGGCGCCGTCGCCACCTCGTCGCCGTCGAGATGGCCGACCAGGGGAGGCACGGACTCGGGGAGGAACCCGGCGAGGTCGGCGGGGGTCAGCCGGGAGCCGTGGGACCGGAGGTGGGCCACCAGCGCGCGTCCGATCGGGCCGCGGTAGAAGGCCTCGGGGCCGTCGGCGGCGAGCGCCTCCAGGGTGCTCGCCAGCGCCGGCTGGCGGAGGAGGTCACCGGCGCGAAGCGGCCGGCCGTCGTCGAGGAAGATCTCGCGCCAGCCGGGGTCGAGACTCAGGGTGTCGCTCGCGGCGGCGATCGACGCGGCGAGGCTCGGCACCACGGCCACGCCCTCGCGCGCCTGTCGGACCGCCGCGGGGAACGCGTCCTCCCAAGGAAGGGCGGCGCCGAAGGACCACAGCTCCGCGAGGCCGCCGATCAGCCCTGGGACGGTCACCGTCGCCGCGCCGGTGACCGGCATCGTCTCGCCCGCGTCCCGCAGACCCTCGGCGTCGACCTCGGAGGCCGCGGGCCCGGACGCGTTGATGACGGTCCGGGTGCCGTCGGCGCGACGGACGAGCGCGATCAGGTCGCCGCCGAGGGCGCAGTTGTCCGGGTAGATCACCGCCAGTGACAGCGCCGTCGCGAGGCAGGCGTCGAAGGCATTTCCTCCGCGCTCGAAGGCCGCCTGCCCGGCGGCGGTCGCGGCCGCCTGCGGCGAGGAGAGCGCCAATCTGGTCGGGATCTTCGGCTCTCCGTCCACGGATTTTATAATATAGTTTCCGTGTCGAAACCTTCCTCCGGCGAGCACGGGACGAGCGTCGACCGCGTCCACGCGGAGCTCCGCGAGAGCATCCTCCGCGGCACCTACGAACCGGGTTCGCGCCTGATCCTCTCCCGCCTGGCCGCCGAGCACGGCGTCAGCTTCATCCCGGTCCGCGAGGCCCTCCAGCGCCTCGAGGCCGAACGGATGGTCCGCATCGAGCCCAACCGCGGCGCCACCGTGACCGAGATCTCGATCGACGACATGATCGACATCTACGAGACCCGCCTCGTCCTCGAGGACCACGCCATCCGCCAGGCCGTGGCCAAGATCACCCCCGAGGCCCTAGCCGAGGCAAATGCCGCCCTCGCCGACATGCGCACCCACTTCGCCAAGGGCGACGAACCCGCCGCCTACGAAGCCCACGAGCGCTTCCACTTCGCCCTCTACGGAGCCGCCGACTCCCCCTGGACCGACCACCTCGTCCGCTTCCTCTGGTCGAGCGCCGAGCGCTACGTCCGCCTCGCCGCCGCCGTCCGCCCCGCACCCGACGCCTTCGTCGCCGAGCACCAACAGATCCTCGACGCGGTCGAGCGCGGCGACGCCGACCTCGCCGCCGAGCGCCTCGCCGACAACCTCCGCACCACCCAGCGCCTCCTCGCCGAGACTTCACCGGCTCCGTGAGCCGGCCGATCCGATCGGCGTGTGCGAGGCGATCATCGACCCTCCGGGCCGGCGCCTCCTCACCGCCGTTCTTCGACCTCGACCACGCAGATCAACTCCAACAGGCCGGCGAAGGTCCGGGGGTCGTGGCCGGTCTGCTCGGCGATCTTCCCGAGCCGGTAGCGGAGGCTGTTGGGATGGAGCCCGAGATCGGCGGCGGCGGCCGAGACGTTGAGGTCGGCGGCGGCGAAAGCGCGTGCGGTTTCCGCCACCGACGCCCTCGTCGCCTCCGGCAGCGCGGCGAAGAGCGCCGCGTGGGCGGCGATCACCTGGCGAGTCTGTAGGTCCGCGCCGGCCAGCGCCGACTGCAGCGAGCCGATCTCGGCCGAGGCGAGGACCGGGCGTCGCGCCGAGGTGTAGGAAAGGGCGAGATGCGCGTTCCGATAGGTACGGGCGACGCTCTCGGCACCCGCACCCGGACCGCCGAGGCCGACGCGTATGTTCGCCCCGCCGCCCGGCATCGCGGAGCGTGCCGCCTCGATCGCCCCACGTGCCTCTCCCGTCCAGCTGCGACCGGCCATCACGAGGACGAGCTCACCCTGGCGGAGCGCCACCACCGGATGGGCGCCAAGCTTCATCGCGTCGACGACGGCGCTACGCAGGTCCTCGAGGCCGGCATCGATCGAGCCCGCCTCGTCGTCCGCGACCCGGGCGACCGCGACCAGGAGGTCGTTGTCGAGGTCCAGCCCGGGGGCGGCGTCCGGCCGCCGCGGGAGCCCGGCGCCGCCGGCGATCAGCCGCTCGACCAGGTCGCGGCTCGCCCGCCCCGAGCGACGGCTCACCCGCATCTCCTCGCGCAGGTATCCCTCGGCGGCGTGCGCGGTGATCGTGTCCATCGCCTCGTGCAGACGTGAGCCGAGGGCGAATGCACCGGCCCGCCCGAGCTCCTGGGCGAGCGGCTGTCGCGAACACGCCTCCCAGTACTCGACCTGCGCCACCCGATATGCGTGGAGGAAGGGCTCCAGCGCGATGCCCTGCCGGGCTCGCCGGGCGACGCGTCGCCGGATGAAGGCAAGGTCCTCCCGGTCCCCCGCGACCTCTCCGGCGAGCATCCGACCGAGCAGGAGCGAAGTCTCGATCGCGAGCGCCTCGAGGTCGTCCACCACCTCCTCACCGGCTGCCTCGTACTCACGGACCTCGTCGACGATCCGCCGTGCCATCGCCCGGCCGATCGACCGATGGCTGCGCAACAACGCGATGCCGATCTCGCGGATGCGCCGATCTTCGGCTGCGTCCAAGGACATAGGACGATCCTACGACGGAGATGCTCCTTCCTTAGTTCGATCAGACGAGGCCCGGCCACGCTCCGGGTGCGATCTTGGCTCGGCATCGCAAACCACCAAGGCGCGGGAGGACGACATGGACAAAGACAGGCTCGACGGACAGACCGCTCTGGTCACCGGGGCGACCAGCGGCATCGGCAGGGCGACCGCGAACGCGCTGGCGTGCGCCGGGGCCATCGTGATCGTGCATGGGCGCGACCTCGAGCGGGGTGCGGAGGTCGTAGCCGAGCTGGAGGCCTCCGGGGCGAGCGCCCGCTTCCTCGCGGGGGAGCTCGCTGACGCCGATCAGGTGCGCGAGCTCGCCGCAGCCGCGGGCGAGGTCGACATCCTCGTCAACAACGGGGGCATGTCGGCTTTCGGTCCGAGCGCCGAGCTCGACCCCGACCGCTATGACGCCATGTACGCCGCCAACGACCGGGCCGCATTCCTCCTGGTCGCCGCGTTGGCGCCGGGGATGGCGGATCGGGGCCGGGGCGCGATCGTCAGCGTCTCGAGCATGGCCGGGCGGGTCGGGCTCGCCGGTGGCGCGGCCTACGGCGGTTCGAAGGCGGCGCTCGAGGCGATGACCCGTGGGTGGGCCGCGGAGTACAGCCCGCGAGGTGTCAGGGTCAACGCGGTCGCCCCGGGCCCGGTCTACACCGGCACCGCCACGCCCCGCGAGTTCCTCGACCAACTCGGGGCGACGACGGCGATGGGCCGCGTGGCCGAGCCGGCGGAGATCGCCGACGCAATCCGCTTCCTCGTATCGCCGCGGGCCAGTTACGTGACCGGGACCACCCTCGCCGTCGACGGCGGACGGACGGCGATCTGACCATGACCACCGAGCCTGACGAACAAGATCGATACATCCCCAGCCCCAGTGAGCGGGTGAGCGAGCAGGTCCGCCTCTACGAGACCAGCGACGGTGCCGAAGGAGGCACGCTGGAGGGCAGACCGGTCGTCATCCTGACCCACACCGGGGCGAAGACCGGGGCCGTCCGTAAAACGCCGATCATGCGTATCCCGTACGAAGATGCCTACGTGGCCGTCGCGTCGGCCGCCGGGGCCCGCACCCATCCCGCCTGGTACCTCAATCTCCTCGCCCACCCCGAGGTTCGGGTTCAGGATCATGCCGAGCGTCACGACATGGTTGCCCGAGAGGTCCGCGGAACCGAGAAGCGAGAACTTTGGAAGGTCGCCGAATCCTTCTGGCCACACTTCCCCGAATACCGCGAGAAGGCGGCCGGCCGCGAGATCCCGATCTTGTTGCTGGAGCCGGTCCGCGAGGGACCTCCGAGCGGCACCTGACAGGGCCTATCCTCGGCTCGTGGACCAGGAACGTCGCCTGTCGGGGGGTTGTCGCTGCGGCGCCGTCCGCTACACGGTCGCCGACGCCTTCGAATATGGCGCGATCTGTCACTGCTCCGAATGCCGCAAGACGACCGGCGCTGCCTCCAAGCCGTTCGTCGGCATCCCCACCGAGCGACTCCAGGTGGAGGAGGGCTCCGATGACCTCGCGACCTTCGGCGGCGAGGAGGGGCACGACGTCCGTTGCGGGCGATGCGGATGTTTCCTCTACTCGGTCGTCCGCGCCGGAGAGTACGTCCACGTCGCCATGGGATCCCTGATCGATCCGCCGACCCTGCGGCCGAACCATCACATCTTCGTCGCCTCCAAGGCAGAGTGGGACGAGATCGAAGACGACCTCCCGCAGTTCGACCAATACGGTCACTGATCCCCCGGCGCAGCGCGAAGCGGGGGCGACGCGTCATGTCGGTCCGTAGCGGTGCCATACGAGCACCGGAGGCACAGGCGGCAGAATGGAGGCCGTGGCCGACTCGGTCGATCGTCGTGAACTGCTCGAGATGGCACTCCGGCCGCTCGGGGCGCTCGGCGGGGCCACGGAGTTCCCGCAGGACCGATCCGGCATCGAGGAGCTGATCGGGCATCTGCCACCGGGGCGACCCTCGGAACCGCAGCGCTTCGCCTTCCAGGCTTCCGACGAGCTGCCCCGCTACGACGGCGAGCGCACGATCTGGCTCGTGCCCGCCGGAGACGGTGCCCTCCGCGTCCGGCGGCAACTCTCAGGGGAAATCGGCTTCGTCGCGGTCGTCGTCCGGCCCGACGGCCGGACCGGCGAGTTCGAGGAAACGGACGGCTTCGGCGTACCCGATTCCGAGCTGACCGACCAGGCGCGCGCCGACCGCGAGGCCTTCGAACGTAGGCGTCGCGAGCAGGAAGAAGAACAGCCCGCCGTCGAGGAGCGGATCGAGGAAGGTCAGACCCGCTTCCGCACGGAGAACCTGATCCGCAGCGTCGCCGCCCCGCCCGGCCGGCACCCGGACGGTCCCGTGGTCGCCTACCTCGCCCTGTACGAGACCGGCGTGATGGTCAACTACCTCGTGCCGCGGCCACCGCAGGAACTGATGCGACCCGATGATCCCGATGACCCGTTCGCAGAACCGGGGATGGAAGCGATGTTCCCGGCGATCGAGATCGACGACGGACTCGGCACCGAGTACAAGGTCGTCGACATCGACGCGGTCGACATGAACAGCTCACCGATGCGAGGGCGATTGAGCTACACGCCGTCGGTCCCACCTGGTGCCGAGACGATCCGCGTCAACTTCGAGTCGGTGACCGTCGCGATCGATCTGGAGGCGACGTGACGCAGCACGACTTCGACGAGGACGAGGAGATGCGCGATCAGGAAGCCGCGAGCATCCTGCTCCTTCGCGTCGCCCTCCGACTGCTCGGGGAGGCGCGGTTACGCGGGGACTTCGGCGACGAGGAGGCCCTCGGCGAGCAGGCGGTCGAGTTCGCCGACGAGATCACCGGCGGTGCCCCCTCACCCCACCCGCGACGCCCGGTGGTCGAGGCGAGCCTGATCCGCGCCGATCGCATCTCTCTCTCCGCGCCCTTCGACAGCAGCAGCTCCACCTCCTGGCGCCTGATGCTGGACGGGACCCTCTATGGCGGCATGACCGTCACGGGCTACGGACCCATCCTGGCCGAGGAGCCGGAAGAGCGGAGCGAGGAGGAAGAAGCAAGGCGCGAGCGTCTCCATGCCGAGTGGGAAGCCCGAACGGCGCGAATCCGCCAGTTCACCGCCACCCGGTTCGTCCGCGCCCTCTCCCCGCCCTCCCAGCCTGCCTCGGCCCGGCCGATCCTCGCCGTCCTCCTCTACGAGGACGGCTTCTACGTCGAGTCCACCTACGACAAGGACGCGCCGAGCTTCGATCCCGAGATGGAGGCGCGACAGTTCTTCGCGTCGCGGCGGGGCGAAGAGCCCACGATCACGGTCACCGACGATGTCGGCACCGAATACTTCGGAAGCGGCGGGGGCGGGAGCGGCGGCGTACAGGTGGCCCACGCGAGCCTGGGTTTCGCCCCGGCACCACCCGCCCAGGCCCGCGTCCTGCGCATCACCAGCGGCGGAGCGAGCGTCGAGCTGCAGCTGCGTGCGTAGGGAGCTCAGAGCTCCTCCTACTCCACCGGACCGGAGCTTGCCGGGTGGGGCTTCGGGTAGAAGGGAGAGATGCGGGTGAGGACGACGATCGCGATCGCGACCCTCATCGCCGCCGCCGTCGTCGCGGCCTGCGGCGGCGGATCCGCCTCGACCGGGGCGACGCTCAGAGCGGCCGGGCTCGAAGAAGAAAAGGGCCGGATCGAAGAAGAAGGTGGCGGGATCTTCGCCGAAGAAGAATCGGGACCCGGCCAGATCCTGGAAGGCGAAATGGTGGCGGGCGAGGAAGGCTGGGTCCGCACCGCCGGCGGGGTCTTCTGGACCCCGGACGGCGGCCGGACCTGGCGGACGATCACCCCGCCCGTGCCGTCGGTCGGCCGCGTCTATTTCGCCGATCCCCAGGACGGCTGGGCGATCCACGGGATGGGCCGGGAAGGCAACGCGCGGGCGTTCATCTTCCGCACGACCGATGGCGGGCGGACCTGGCATCGCATCCGCCTGCGGGGCTACGGCAAGATCACCCCCGTCGCCTCCGCCTCCTTCTCGCTGGTCGGCAGCCACGAGCTTTTCGTCCTGACCAAGGTGGAGGGCGACACCGCCAGCAACTTCGGCCCGCTCTTCGTCAGCCACGATGCCGGAGGCCACTGGCAGACGCTGACCTCCCCTCCGCACTCGGGCACGCTCTCCTTCCAGACGCCCCGCCGCGGCTGGGTCGCCGGCGGCAGACCCTTCCAGACCCTCTACCGGACCGTCGACGGCGGTCATACCTGGGAGGAGATCAGGCCGGGGAAGTCGATCCACTCGCCCCCGGAAGAACGCGAATCGTTCCGCCCGAGCCGCTGGACCTCCTACTCGACGCCGCTGATCGCCCCCGATGGACACGGCATCGTCGGGATGGTCGAAGCCCCGGTGGCAGAACATCCGAAGATCACGACCAGGGCGGTGATCTGGCTGACCAGCGACTACGGTCGCACCTGGAAGCGCAGCGACCGGATCGAATTTCCGAACACCGGCTCCAACTACGAAGCCGCCGAGGTCTTCAACCGCCGCGGGAGCGACTCGCTCCTCGTCCACGATCCCATCGGCGGCGCCTACACCGTGGTCGGGCCCGACGGCAAGGCCGGTCCGCTGCGACCGAGTCACGGTCTGCCTCACGAATCGGTCGAGTTCACCTTCTCCGACGACAGTCACGGATTCGCCTTCCCCTCCTTCGGCGGCCGTCCCTCGCTCAGCTTCACCGAAGACGGCGGGCGCGACTGGACACAGGTCCCTGGACCGATGCCGCCAGGGTGACCGCAACCTCCGGGCCCCTTGTCGCATGGCGAACCGAAAAGCGGTCCGCTTCGTGGCCGGACCACATCGGCGATGCGGCCAAGATTGTCCCGATCCGGGCCGGCCTTCGCGGCTACCGTCCGGAGCATGAAGATCCGATCCGGTGTCCTCGCTCTCGTCGTCGTGGTCGGCATGCTCCTCGTCGACGGCGTCGCCCAGGCTCAGGTGCTGACGCCCAAGGGTCCGGTACTCGTCTACGAATCGAACCGACCCGCACTGGAAGTCTCGATCACCCGGCGGGGGAATCGGGTCTGGCGCGCCAGTGTGGGCGCTCCGGGCGTCTGCGACAACGGCGAAGAATGGTCTTCGGGCTTCGGCCTGGTCGGCGGCATCGGCTGGCCGATCTATCCCAATGAAACCTTCCACCGGACCGGCGGCAACCAGCTCTTCAGCGGCCGATTCGAGGGCGACAAGGTCGTCGGCGTGTTCTTCGAAACCGGCTTCGAGGTCGGCGGCAGCACGGAAGTCTTCCCGCCGACCTGCGGCAACACGAGGCCGCGGGGCCGCTACCAGCATTTCGTGGCCCGGCTGGTGGAAAGGCGGCGTGCGGGCCACTAATCCGGATGGCCCGAAACCGGCATGCCGATTTGCAGGGACTTCGAGGAGCGGGAGCGACGGGACTCGAACCCGCGACCTCCGGCGTGACAG
>JAOTRH010227151.1:0-10302 GCA_034768845.1 Heliamphora exappendiculata
CTCGTATATTATATTTATTTAATGGGTTGAATAAGACTTGATCGAATTTGCTCGTAAAACGACACATACAAAGTTGAACAAACGTAAACTACTCGACGGCATCTCGTCGGAGGTCACTCCGATGATCAAGTTAGAAGGTATTTTTTAGAAAATATATCCTGAAAAAAACCAAATTTACCAAGTTTTGAATTCCCTCAATTCCAAGAAAAATGCATACCTCTAGCCTTTTCAGCCTATTTTTCTTATAGTGTTGAGGATCCAATCTCTTCCATCAATTCTTATGATGGTTTTACCTGTTAAATGTCCCTTTAAAACGGTTTTGCCACCCCTACCGTTGTGCCAGTAGTGATTACAGATCTTCCGCAGTCAAATCGTCATAAATAATTTACCTCGGCCTGTTTTTCAGGTCGAACTCCCTATATTATATTAAATGCTCCCCTCGAGGTTGCAAGGTAATCTATGGGTAATAGTCTCTTGGTTTAATAGTATTTAATGTCGCTCTTACCATGATTGCATCACATTTAATGCGACGTCAAAACATTTAATGTAATATTATAGATCGATTCACACTCCTGTCGCTAGCACAGCCAGGTCGGCCCCAGTGTAATCCCTCATATGGGCCAAATTGACCTCTCCTCAATGTGCTTCCCTTCTTTGGGCCTTGATCAAGTATTTAATGGGTCCAGTTGGAGTTTTGCCCCCTCCGTCTTCAATATATATCATAATATAACCTATCACCTTTTCCTCGTTAATAATTTAATTCTCACTAAAACTATGTTGTAAGCAAACTGCCTTTAAATGCTTCCCATCTAAGACCTTGTTTGGTAACTGGCTTTAAGCTATATTTTTTGTTCTTTTATTTAAAATTAAAAAAGTTAAAAAGTTTCGTTTGACAACTCAAAGAGTTTTAGCCATTTAGTCCTTTTTTTTACATAATTTTTTTATATTTTTTTAAAATTATCATAATTTTTATTATACAAATATGTTTTTTATAAAAAACATATTTTCAATAATTACTCGTCAAAATATATCAAACAAGATCCACATTGAATATAAAATTATCTAAAAAAAAATTTTAAAAATTATAACAATTTCAAGCTAAGTTTTTGCCTTTTGCCTTAAAACTAGTTTAAGCCATTTTGTTTTTGTTTAAGGTCACCCCTACAATTTACCCAATAAACTTTTTGTTTATTTGATTTAAAACGAAAAATTTGACTTAAAATAGAATTGGCAAACGAGACCTAAATAGAAATAGAAATTACAATAAGGTAGAGCATAATAAGATGGGGTGTAACGAGCTCTTATTTTTTTTTCTATTTAATTAGGATAAAATTTTAAAAAATAGCGGTGACGAAAAAAGAAATCGGAGATAGTTTTTAAAGTAGTAATACTATTAAGAGTTATAAAGAATATAATAAAAAAAATTAATTGATGAATTATTAAAATAAAAATATAAAACATAAAAAATGGAGATACAAATAAGAAAAAAATAAAATAATTATATATTTTTGTTTTATTATATTTAAATATTTATTATATATAATAAAAAAATAGAGCCAAAAAAGAATCGGACAAGAGAAATAATGCAAGAGAAATTGCCAAACCTAGTTTGAAATATACAGAACTGAAGTGAGACTTTGCTCGTAAATGAAACCCAACGACGTCGTCCAGACCATCGAAGTCTATCTTACGATGATGTTCCTCTTATCCTTTTGAATACGCAGGGAACAGTGACGACGATGACGAAAACGAAGAAGAAAGAATTGTTATCTTCGGCGCCATGGAGAGGCGAAGACGGCGGCGAAGCCGATAAGTTCAAAGACGCAAAGATGAAGGTCACCAACCAGCCCGGCACCACCCCGACCATGTACGTCCCTCGCAAGAGGTCCGTCTCCTCCAAGAAATCCTCCGATGCCGCCGACGATGAAGATTCTCTCTCCGAGATCGATCCCGAACTCCGGTACAGCTTCCAGCGTAATTTCCAGGTCTCTCTTTCGTATGCCTTTTCACTTCTTGAATTGAACTAAGAACTGTTCGCTGAATTTTTATCTGGTACGTGCTGATTTTGGGAATTGAATGTTTATAGCTCAAGATTATTTGTTTTCTTTTGTTTTATGGTGTCCAATTGTCAATGTTTTGCTTTATGGGTTTATAACTCCGTTTACCGTGTTCGTGAATTCTCTTTGACATTCTCCAATATCTATACCATCATATAAAGGGGACAGATCACTTGTGAACACCAAATTAAAGTCGGCCTACACTTTTATCATTCCAAAATTGGCCTTCACAAAAACAATAATTCCGCAGTTGTTTGATATTGCTATCACTACTCATCCAATAACTATAAGGGCGTTAAAGTAAAACAGTGAATGTATTTTTTTCCCCCTAGAAGGGTTAATAGGCCAAACTCGTTATCATTTTTTCTGGCCGTTTATCAAATAATTGCCATGATGTGTCGGTAGGTTCTTTTGATTCACCAGAAACCTATATAATTGCTTGCTCCGATCTCCACTCCTCGCAACTCCATCCCATTGGCCTCTGAATGAGTATGAAATGCAACAATGTGTGTTGAGTTTTATGGAACGAAAAACTCTAAAACACCTATTTCAATCACAGAACCAATCACAGATTAATAAATATATATCAGTAAGAATCAGTGATCTTTGATTGATTTTGTGTTTTAAATACGTGCACATAGTCAAACTGTTATGGCAAACACTGAATCAATGAACTAACTCTAAATATTCTCATTTCCCACAAACTCTAGTTCACAGATCGAGTAAACAAAATGATCTCAAAAGAACTAACGCTTACTCTGCGAACCCTGGGTCTTCTCTAAGTCATGCAATGCAGTTAAGCATGCAAAGCATTTTGCTAAAGGGACTATGAACATATTTATTTGAAAATAAGAATTTCAACCTAAGTCAATCAGGTTACTCACTAATGGTCGCCGTTATTGCATCAAAAATAAATAATAAAACCAAGTAAACACTCCTATTCCATAGAATAATAGTTAAAATCAAGTATCGTTCCAACAAGAACAATTTAAGTCTAAGTTACGTTATTCTTAAACTAGTTCCTAATATTAATTTGAGAAAAATTTGATTGGATTTATGAGATTGAATTTAATGATTTAAGAAAACGAAAAGTAATCTAATGGAACTCTTAGTGTGAAAAGCTTTGACACTTTGTTTGGTTCGGGTGATTTGGAGAGAAAAGAAAAGAAATGGAATTCTCTCATTTCTTATCACTTGTTTGGTTTATCAAAGAGGAGAGAAATGAAGAGAAAGAGTTATCCTCTCAAATTCCACTTTTTAAATCTTTCTAAATTAGAAAAATTTGGAGAGAAAAGAATCCGGTTGATTAGCTATTTTTTATAATACTTAAATTACCCACTTAAAAAATAAAAAAAGTAAAAAAGTAATGACAAGAAAAATGTTATTTTCGTAAAAGAACTAATACTGTTTCTTTTCTTTTCTTTTATGAAGTCTATCCAAACAAGAGTAGAGAGAAATTATTTTCTTTTTTTTTTTCGATTAATCCAAACAAAAAGAAGAGAAAGTATAATCATTTCTTTTTTCTTATAACTTAAAGAAAGAAAATATAATTATTTCTTTTCTTTTCTCTTATTGATAACCAAATGGGCTGTAAGGGTTTGAATCTACTTTAGCCTTACAACGATGAATTCATAGTGATCACGAATTACTATTTACTTGCATAATATCCATTATGGCTATAAGTCTTAACAGATTTCTTAAGAGAATTAACGAGATTCAAACTTGACATGGACTATCTTTGGCATAGACTATCATTGATGGTACAGGTTGTTCTCAACAAATTTGGCACAACTCATCCTCACAAAGCATAATTTATCTCACATTTAGATCACGTTTAAAAGTAAAATAGTGTATAACTTGATACTCGAAATCACAAAAAACAAATATAAAAACTAAGAATTATTATTATATTGAATAAAAAACCTTGCCAAGAGTTGCACAAATAGAGAAAAAAAGAATAGTATCCGATAATCAAGTGTGGAGTTTAACCATCACTTGGCTAGAGTTTTATCTAAAATCCTAGGAGAAGCATTTAGCCGCTCATGCTTATAGACGATATAGAGTTCTTGGTCAAGCATGCCAAGGAAGATCTTTGGTAGTAACCATTGCCTGTTTTCTGCTTTCTTTCACTGGTTTGAGAACCCCTAACTTCGAATTAGGGTTTAGTTTTTATAGTCCTCACCAATTAGATTTGCTGAGGCTGAAATCCACACACATTGCTACGTAATTTTGTTCAGACGAGCACCGGACGGATTGGTCAAACCATCCAGAAGGGGACCGGACAGATTTTTACTGTAAGTTCTGTTCTGCCTTTTTTTCAAGCTTAGATCAACTTCAGACCTCCCGGACACTCCTTAAGCCTTCAATTAAGCTCCAAATTACATCCAAATTGCTCGAGTGACCTGAAACTATGAAATGGATTAAAATATATAAAGTAACAATGATAGAGGATTTAACCAATATAAATTAGAGGGTCAAAATGCATGCTTTTAGGCCTTGATCACTCACTGTACAATCGAACTCCCATAGGCAAGCCAGGACATACTGATCTGAATAATGGACTTCCAGTGTAGTGGCCCACTTCATTGCCATTCAAGCGGGTTTTGGGTGGAGGCTTTTGGTTTGTCTTTGAAAATCCAAAAGACAGTTTTTTCTCAAGCTAAGATTGAGCCCATATCCCGCAGATATAATAGAGCAACAGCACAATTTTGGCCTGGCCTGCTCAAGCACCCTCCCAGCTGCCTTCAAGCTGGGCACTGAGAACTGTTCAATGCCCTGTTTAGACAACTAAATCATAACGAAAGTAGAATAGGACTCAAATAAGGTAAGAAGACTAAATCTAATGCAATTTGGAAAACCAAATGTCTCAATGTGATTCTACATGCAATTACACCTGAGAGTATAATTGAACGAGGACTTCTTGTCAAATTCTTAGACCCCAACAATCTCAAACACTCAATCTGGTCTAACAGGCCCATTACAACACATCCCAGCTGCATGGCCCAATGTTTGTCATATGAAAATTGCCAAGATTATCTAACCTTGTTCCTATGACTCTGCTAATATTCTAATACTTTCGCATCACAGTCTTCCAAATTTTCATCTCTTAATATTTATATATTGGGAATTTGAAAGCGTTGCATGAAACTGTGAAGGATTTTTTTCATACCTTATCTTTTTCTTTTTCTTTTTCCCCCCTGTTTGAAACATATAGGAAACTATTGAGAATTGTGCTTTATGATAATAATTTGAGAATAAATTTAAAGAATAAGAACCATAAAATTTTAAGCCAGTCATAATGTTGCTTTCTCATTCAATGGGTTTTTGTACAAAATATGTAGTATTATGCCCACATTTGGTGTACCTTGAAATTTGAATGTTCAAGACTTTGAAAGAACGGATGGGATCTAACGGTTAAGCTCACTAGGTGCTTGAAAATACTAAATTGCTCGCAGCTGTAGTTTCTCATGGTAGTTTTGCTGGGTTCACGTTAAGTATATATTACTTTTGTCAATTTGTTTTAAAATTCGGTCAATTCCAAGATCTGATTACCAGTTTTTTGTAACTATGTATGTGCTTGCAGCTTGGATAACTTAAAGTTCGACATTTATTCCTGCTTATACTCTCTGTATCAAGAATTTGCATCTCCTTAATTCCATGATTACAATGATAAACTATTGGATCAAGGGATATTTTGACTTTGGAATGATTAAGAATCTGTCTGTCAGCTATAGAAGTATTGGGAGTTGTATGGGCTAGAACGAGTTTGAGAATTGAAAAAAAGGTTCATTAGAAGCACCTAAGATTGTTTGACTGTCTTTAAGTTGGAAATTATTTTCCACACTTCACATATTTAGGGCTCATTCAAATAAAGAAAGATGTTGGATAAAAGTTCTCCTTCTTTAGTGATAAAGCAGGGGTAAACCTCATTAAAAATTTTATATTCTGCTTTGTACTTCATGGGTATTTTATGCTACCGTGTTGAGAGAATGTCAATTATGCTTAATTTCATTTAGGTGCATATTCTTTTTGACTTGTTATGTCGGACTCAAAAAGAACGAATTTGCAATGTCCTTATGAATTTTATGGCACTATTTTAATCATTATTTTGCGGACAAGTTCAATCTTAGAGAATGTATCAGTGCAATGCATTAGGAATATAGTTTTGTGTCAACTGTCACAGGCTTAGGCCTCTCGGTACAATGAGAGCCAGCACAGCCTAGGGATGTAATAGCCAAGTGGCATCCCTTAAGGTGCTAATGTGGGATTGGGACATTCATCTTCACCAAATCTTGTAATCCTTACGTCATGCATTACCCCCAAGGTGGGTCTAGTGCTATAAAAAATGGTAAATAACCTTGTGATTTACATTTTGGAATGTGCATTCAGAACAAGGTAGATTTCATTCCAAAATTGTGAGTTTAGCGATCCCTCAAAGCGATCCCAAATTGTTTTCTATTTAATTTGTTTAGGGTTTCCTTAGGAGGGTGAAAATTAAATATAATGAACTGAAATCTTGGGAAGTTGGAGTTTTGTAGAAAAAATGTAAAATGGGCCTTAATGGTCCTAGAAATGTGTTTCTACTCTATTAATTTGAAAATAATAGATCATATTTTGTTGGATGCCTAATAAAAAAATTGTTGTAGAATTAACTTAAACTTTAATACTGTACTGTGATTCATTTACCCTTATCGAATCACACTTTAGAGCATGTGGCAGCCCTTGTTTGTGTTCCTGTTCACGTACTGGAGTAATCTGTGTTCCAATTAAAATAGGCTGGGCCTCCTTGCTCACAAAAGGAACCCTACCCAATGTCATGATTTCCTGGCATAGATTATTCCACATGAGGATCCCATGTGGCCTGTGAAGGTGTGAGGATCTTGGACTTGCTCTCACACCACTGGCCCCAAGTCTCTTAAAGAAGAGAGGGTTGCTCTGTCTCAGGATCTTATATTCAAGTTCCAAACTGGTCATTGTGGGATCTTGGCACTGTGCCATGCCAAGTGAACTAAGATGTGTGAGACTCATTCACTTAAGCGGAGACTTTTTCCCTTCCAATTTGTTTGGAATTTGTTTAGCATTTTCTAAGTACTTATGTTGAGGCAGAAATTTATATTTACTTATCAATAAAAAGCAGAAGTTATTACTTATTTTTTGCCTTTTACAATAAAAAATTCCCAAAAGGCTAACCAAGTAATTTGATATGGTCATCCTGGTAATATTCATGTATTTTTGGGCTTTCTACTGAAACTGAATTGCTCTTTTTTCATAGAACCAGGATCGTGATATAAAATCAGCAAGGCCATGAGGATAAATTGGGAACCACCAAAACAAACTATTAGTATATGATAAAGTCTCGAAAATTTTAAAGGTTTTAGTTAGGGGTGTACACGGTCCGGTTTGAACTGGTTTTGAATAAAACCAAGAACCAAATCAATCCTTACAGTTTTAGTAATTTTAGGACCAAATCAAATCGTGTAATTTTTGAAACCAAACCAAACAAAACCTATTATTGACGGTTCGGTCCCGGTTCTAAACCACGGTTTCACTAATATATAATACTCCAATATAAAGTACTAAAATCTAAGCAAAAATCACATTAATACTCAATAAATTTTTTTTTTATAATTCTAAACAGTAGCACAAAAAAGCTGTAATTGTCCATCACAGCACACGTAATTGTGAACGTGAAGTGAACGCGGCAATCGCTAAATGCGAAATGTCAAATGAGCTTTTTTAGGGTTAGCAGCAATAACTTATTAGCTTAAGAAAGTATAGAAGCATGAACGACGTGAAGTGAACGTGGCAGTTTATATGTTATAAATATAAATATAAATAATATTTAAATGATATTTATATATTATAAATAATATATGTATGTGTGTGTGTGTGTATATATATATTGAATTAAATATTTCGGTCTGGTTCGGTTCTGAACCGGAACCATGGCCTAAAATCTGTGAACTAATCTGTAGTCTACGGTTACATATTTTTAGAACCGAAATCAAACCAATTCAGAGTAAAACCAAACCAATCCGCACGGATTGGTCCAGTTTGGACCGATTCTTCGGTTTTTTTGGATTTTTGGACACCCCTAGTTTTAGTCTGTATCATCACAGGATTGTACTCACTATTTATTCACTCGGGTCATTTTCTATGATAAATTTGTGTTCAGCAAATGACACATACAGAACATTACGGGGAACTCCTTTTTTCATGGAATTTGTGTACTTTCTCTTGATGTCTGCCTTTCTTGTCAGGGATTCCCATGTTGGGAATTTTAAACATCCTTGAAATGGCATTCATATCAACTCCCCAATGTTTATCTTTACAAAAAGCCACTGTCAGTTTTAGTAGTTTAAATTATATGACTGCTCTCCTCATCACTAAATGCTAATACCTTTCCATGCACTATGCACCAAAATTAATCTCATGAGCATGTGAGGGTAAAGAATTATTTCTGTTTGGTAACTTAAGCTTAAAGTTAGAATTTTTTGCTTTTTTTGACTTTAAGCCAAATAAACAAGAAACTTGTTTAATTAAAAAGTGAGGTTGGTTAGATTGTATTCTGAAATCTGACGATACACTCCTTTGCTTCCTCCTCTTATTATACATCTTTGTACAAAATCCGAAAGAGGTTCTATATTAACATTCTAGTGGACACATCTTTTAGTTGCCATGTTTGGTACTCCCAGTTTTCTCCAAACTATTGCTGTTGAAGATGGTTTACGGTGGAATGTATTTTTGTAAATAACTTGTTTTTGAATTGATAATGTGTTTCAATGTGTTATTAGAAAATGCAACACTATAGAAATTTTTGTTTTAGAATGAACGTTTTGAAATTGGTATTATAATTGTTTCAAAACGGCGAATTTAATAGTCTAAAACGATTTGTAAGTTTTTAATAGCACTAGTGTATGTTGATCCTTTTCAAGTATTTCTTTGCATAGCTCTCAGTCTATTATATTAGTTGAAGTTTCTGAGCAGACAATACACATCTTGAATCTACCAAAGATTAAGATTCCTGACTGTTAATAAAATATTGCTTTCATTGGCAATGACATGTGAGATTGTGGCATAATTCTACAGTAAGAACCAAATTGACCTTTCCGTAGCCATAGCTCTTCTCATTATAAAGATAATTTCCTTGCAAAATAGATAAATGTATAAAAGAAAGGGAGATCTTTTGTGTGTGTGTGTGTGTGTGTGTGTGTGTGTGTGTGTGTGTTGTGCGTGTGTTGATTCTCTTCTATTGACCACACAGCTGGTCTTTTAAATACCATACTGGTGTAATGTAAATTTTTTCTAGGATTGGTAATTGTCATTTCTCTGTTTCGCATCATTCTGTGTTAAAAATATGGTTTTTGCATTACTCATCTTGTTTGGCTGATTACTTCTCAGATTTTTGGTATATATTCTGTATTTTAAGGAATGAAAATCTTGAACTTTGGATATAGTTTTGGCCAGTACCCAGTTTTTGTCTTGAGTGCAAAGTTGCAAACATGGATTAAAAAATTTAGTGAAAATTTGGTGGTTAGCTTGACAGATCTATGAAGTGGCTTAGACAGAACATATCCAATATCTTCTTCTATTTTAAGGACTTGTGTGGCTAAATTGGGGTTGCTTTTTATCAATGCAAAATTCTTGACTTGAAACGCATTAAAAAAACTTGACAGTAAAAAAGCTAGGTTGGCTGGTAACTTAGCTTTTTTTATTGTCTTTTAAAATACTTTCGTTCGGAAGTACTTTTTTGGCTTTTAAGTTTTTTTTTATTAATTTCAAAATGATGACATAATTAATGTACAAGTAAGCAGCTCAGAGAGCATTTGTTTATGTGATGCAAGTGAATTTGTGCAGATAAGAATGGCTTGTGGTCATATGGATTTTGATTGCTAACTTCCTATCCCGGTTGGAAACCAGTGGGCAGTTGCTTTATGTATCATGAGCATATGCAGGGTAAATACTTGAGTTATTTTTTTCATGCTGTTATTGGATTTCGTACCAAAAAAAAGGAAGCTAAAAAGTAGGTTTTTTGACTTTTTGATTTTTTTTCGATACAAACAAACATTTTCCCATTTGATAACATTTTATAGTTTTCTGTTTGTCGTTTTCTATTGCAATTTATTGAAAAAATAGAAACAAAAGTCACTTTTGTCAAATATATGTTTTTGTAAAATTTTGTTTTGAAACAAGTGAGATGTGACTGGAGGGTACTGTTTGGGGGAGAGGGGGTACCAAGGGAATT
>JAOTRH010227172.1:0-41119 GCA_034768845.1 Heliamphora exappendiculata
GAATATATGTCTACTGCTATAAGGGAATTCTTGATAAGTCGTGGTATTTTCCATCAAAGGTCGTGTCCTGATACTCCCGAACAAAATGGGGTAGCTGAACGGAAAAATAGACATGTGTTAGAAACAGCCCGGGCTCTATTGTATCATTTGCATGTGCCTCATCAGTTTTGGAGTGAGGCGGTTCTTACGGCGTGCTATCTCATTAATCGCATGCCATCCACTGTATTGGGTGGTCTCTCTCCTATATCTGTACTAACTCCTATGGCGCCTCTACATTCCTTGCCACTTAAAATCTTTGGTTGTATGAGCTATGTACGCGACACCAGACCACAGGTTACCAAACTTGATTCTCGTGCCATCAAATGTGTATTCCTTGGTTATCCTCAGTAACAAAAAGGGTATCAGTGTTATTGTCCTGCCCTCCATTGATTTGTTGTGTCTCGAGACATCACCTTTCTTGAGTCAATCCCTTTCTATTCACCATCTCCTTCCCGTCCATCTCCTAATCGCGAGTCATCTCCCCCTCCTTTGTTTGCTAATTTTATGTTTTCTCGGGTTACCACTGATATTCCTGCTACATCTTTTGAGCCGCTCTCAACGCCACCTCCTGCACCTTCACTTTCGAGTGATCCGACCCCTGTTGAGCCAGTCCTCTTGTCGGCTGATCCGCCAGCCTATGAGCCCTCTATTGTTGCCCGTCGCCCATATCACCACTGTCGGGATCACCCCAGGTATGTTGAGTCTTATAAGGGGTTGTTAACTTCTTTTCGGGCCTTTATTTTTGCACTGGATACTACTGCTATTCCCGGAAGTGTTTCAGAGGCTCTCTCTTATCCTGGTTGGCGATCAGCTATGTTAGAGGAAATATCTGCCTTTGAGCATAATGGTACCTGGGAACTTGTTTCTCTTCCGACTGGGAAGCAGGCCGTCTGCTGCAAATGGGTCTATACAGTAAAGGTGAATCCTGATGGTTCTTTGGCTTGTTTAAAAGCACGCCTTGTTGCGAAGGGATATGCTCAAACATATGGCGTTGACTACTTTGAGACGTTCTCTCCAGTCTCTAAGATTACCTCTATTCGGTTATTCCTCTCTCTTGCTGCCACCAAGAACTGGCCCTTGTATCAGCTGGATGTTAAGAATGACTTCCTACATGGCGACCTTCAGAAAGAAGTTTATATGGAGCAACCTCCCGGGTTTGTTGCTCAGGGGGGGTCTGGCCTTGTGTGTCGACTTCGTCGGTCCTTATACAATCTAAAACAATCTCCTCAGGCCTGGTTTAGGAGATTCAGTACGGTGGTACAATAGTTGGACTACGACAGCCAGGTAAAGATCATACAGTGTTCTTTCATCGGACTGATGGAGGATGTATTCTTCTCGTTGTATATATTGATGATATTGTTATTACTGGTGATGATCATGTTGGGATTGGCAACCTAAAAACTTTCTTGCAGTCACAATTTCAAATGAAGAATCTTGGACACTTGCGATATTTTCTGAGAGTCGAGGTAGCTAGAGGTAAGCACAGGATCTTTATTTCTCAAAGAAAATATGTGATTGACAATCTGCGTGATGCCGGTCTACTGAATGTAAAAAGTGTGGAGTCTCCGATGGATCCAAGTATGAAGCTTCTTCCTGGTGAAGGTGGTGTGTTTCCTCATCCAGACAGGTATCGACGAATAGTGGAGAAACTTAATTATTTGACTATCATGACTAGACCAGACATTTTCTATCTGGTCAGCGTTGTGAGTCAATTCATGTCTGATCCTCGTAGTCCCCACTGGAATGCAGTGGTTCGTATCCTCCGGCATCTCAACAACAACCCAGGGATGGGTCTACAGTTTTGTGATCGGGGTCATTCGCGCACTGAGGGCTATTCCGATGCAGATTGGGCAGGATGTCAAATTGATAGAAGATCCACATCATGGTTTGCTATTTTTGTTGGTGGAAACCTCGTGTCATGGAAAAGCAAGAAGCAAGATGTGATATCAAGATCAAGTGCAGAGGCAGAATACAGGTCCATGGCATTAGCTACATCGAAAATTATGTGAGTTCAACAACTTCTCACTGAATTAAACGAACCGCCTATGGGTCCTACCAAGTTGTGGTGTAACAATAAGTCTGCCGTTTACATCACTACTAATCCATTGTTTCATGAGCAGACTACGCACATCGAGATCTACTGTCATTTCATCCGCCACGAGAATAAGAACGGCACTATCGATTTTGGCTTTGTTCGTTCTCGTGAACAGTTGGCTGACGTGTTCACTAAATCACTGCCCGGGACCCCGGGTTCACTATATTTGTAACAAGTTGGGCATGATTAATATATCTATGCTCTAACTTGAGAGGGTGAGTGTTAATATATATATTTAGTATTAAGATATTAAGTAATAATAATATCCTGTGGGGATGTCCACAATATCTATTGTAGACTCTCATTTGCTTAATAAATACGTGGGTATGTCTCACAATGAGACACACATTTTCCCGTATTCTTTCTCTTTTTTCTAATAAGATACTGATTAGCCTGGACGTTGTTCACTGCGGCGAGACTACTACCTTTGCTGGCAGTCCCTTATTTCTTCAGGTAAACTCAACACCTTTCACACTATTGGCTAAAGAAACACACTACCTTTGATAGTTACCTTCTACTTGCCTCTTTCATGAGTCTTTGATGATCAATTCATCCACTCCCTAGTCCTTAACTTCCATCAAGTAGGTAGCGGCGAATCATGATGGGTATCTTCCTCAATCGGAGTTCCTTCGTTGCAATCTCAAGCATTTTTGCAATACCACCTCCCACTTGCCTCTTCTATGAGTCTTCAACGATCAATTCATTCACTGCCCGAGCCTTTTTCAGGGGCCTTATGCTGCGCCCTCAAGGAGGTCCGTTTCATCCTAACTGTACCCAAAATTCTAGACACTCATATTTTATCATATAATTTGATTTCTTCTGAGGTCGCCCTCTCAGCTCCCCAGGCGGTCCCCTTCTAGCCCTTCGTTCAAGTTCGGGTTTCAAGGGCTCATCATCATATCTTTCGTCCATCTCATAATCCTTATCGGCCATCTGAGACTTCCTTCCACTCTTCTCTTCTTTGCTTTATTTCCTTCCACATCTTTTCTCTTACGGATTTCTCTTTACCTTTATCTTTTTAATCTATATTGCAGATCTGGCTGATAGAGAAGGTGAATCTTATACAGAAATCACCCACAGATAGGTACAATCCTGTGGCTCTCCTCTATCGCCCTTATTATCAGATATACAGTACTGAGGTAGCTTGGCCGCAGTATCTCTCTTCTTTATTAGGCCGAGACATTACTTGGCAGTGTTCCTGGTGGCGGATCCCTACCATGACCTTGACAACTATGGACCATCTCGACATCCTGCTGATCGGCTTACGACTGTCTACTTTCTATTATCCACACCGGATCATGCGTCAGTTTGGTCGAAGCCAGATTATCTTCGATGGTGTTTGAGGCCATTTATATTCGTCTTCACTGCGGGCCCCATTTCTTGCAAAATATCAAGAGGCTTGGTCGTCTCGTTCACTAATGGAGATGCAAGAATTGCAGTGCCTAAAACTTCTTGATGAGTACATGGCATGGCTGATCCAAGATAGAGAGAAAAGAGACAAAGAAGAAGGAAAACAGGAAGCGAATAGGAGAAAAATTTGAAAAACTTTCTTTGTTTTAGAGATTTCATAGCTTTTCTTATTTTATTTAGAGTTTGGGACTTGCGCGCCCACCTTTTATTTTCAATACTTTGTAACCCATGCTGAAATGAAATAGTCCACTTTATGTTGAAAAGGTTTTATGTTATCCAAAGTTATTCAATTTTTGCAATTAAACAACTTTATAATCAAAATCTAAAAATAAATTTATATTGATCTTACTTGGATTCAAAGATGGATAAAATAAAGAATGTGGCCGAACTTCTTAAAAGAAACTGCCTACGCATCCCAAAAAAGTGAAATCAAGCCTTAACGTAGTTCGAGCTCGATTTACTCTCGAGTATTAACACTCCTTTTGTGATGCCCTAACTTTTGTCAATGTCGCCTTTTCGAGTTTTTGGGCCTTGCGAGCTGCTCTAATTTTTACCTGGGTCGCCTTTTCGATTTTCAACTCATGAATTTTTATTTTATCTTTATTTTTCTCTTAAGGATAGTACTTTTTGTGTTGGTCGAGGTTGATCGAAATGGAGAATGTATTGCCATCCAAATCCATGATAATTACTGCACCACCAGTAATAATGGTTTTGATAAAAAAAATTGGCGTGGACCAATTTGGCTTGAACTTGCCCCTTGGGTCGAAGATGGGAGCCCTGATTTTTTTAAGAACCAAGTCACCTTCTCTAAGATTCTGGGCCTTGACCTTCTTGTTGAATGCTCGGGCTATCCTTCTCTGGAACCCTTGTATGTGAAATAAAGCTTGCAACCTTTTTTCATCAAATAAGAGCAACTCTTCCATCCAATTTCTTTGTCATTCTACCTCTGGAATACTGGCCTCAGCCATTACTCTTAGTGAAGGGATTTCACCTCAATAGGAAGCACGGCTTCCATCCTATACACTAAAGAATAAGGCGTGGTTCTTGTTGAAGCTTTGATCGATGTCCTATACCCCCAGAGTGCAAACGATAAGTGTTCTGGCTAATCTTTATGCAAGCCGATCATCTTTTGCAGAATCTTTTTGATATTATTGTTTCCTACCTCAATTGCTCCATTGGTTTGTGGCCGATATGGTGATGATTTGTGGGCCACTATTCAGTATTCTTCAAAAAGATCCAAAACTTCACCTTGAAAATGGGAGCCATTATTTGAGATAACCTCATGAGGGACCCCGTACTGGCAAATAATGTTCTGCTTGATGAATTTGGCGACGTGAGAGGCTTTTAATACCGAATAGGAGACTGTTTTCACCCAGCTGGTAAAATAGTTGATGGCCACCAAAATGAATTTGTGCTCGTTTGACGCCTTTGGTGTTTCCCTGCCAATCACATCAATGCCCTATACTGAAACGGCCATGGTGACGTCAGGCTATACAATTGAGATGGGGGAACGTGCATAAGGTTTGCATGAATCTGACACTAATAGCACCTCCGCACAAACTGCATACAGTCTGTCTCCATTGTTATCTAAAAATACCCTTGTTGAAGGATCTTCTTTGCTGACATGTTTCTACTCATGTGAGGCCCATAGACTATTGCATGTATCTCTCTCATTTGCTCCCGTCCTCCTTCACTATTGATACACAGCTTGTTGACTCCAGAATGCTCTCGTTTGTAAAAAAATTTTCCACAAATGACAAACTATGCAAATAATCTCCTTATTGCCCTTTTGTCCTTTTTGCTAGCAAACTTGGGATATTTTTGTTTTTCTACAAAATTCTGAATGTCAAAGTACCAAGGGAGTTCGTTAGTGCTTTCTTCGATTGCAGCTGTCATCTCGTTTACCAGGTTTTTCTTCTGTTCAATTATCAATGGCCTCATCTTGACTCCGGGTGTTATATCAATCGTTGATGCCAGAGTGGCCAGAGTGGCCAGTGCATCGATAAACTTGTTCTGCAATCTAAGGACATGAGTGAAAATCACTGATTCAAAGCACGGTATCAGCATTTTCAGCTTTTGATGATAGAGAATTAACGTTATGTAACCTTCCAATCTTCTCTTGCCTGTGAGACCATCAATGCTGAGTCCTCGATGACTTTCAATTTCTTTACCCCTAGTTCTAGGGCTACCTGTAACCCGGCTAAGCATGCTTCATACCCAGCTTGATTGTTAGTAACTTCAAAGTTAAGCTTTAGACACAATGGAACGTGTGATTCATCAAGAGTAACAAGAAGAACTCCTATTCCATAGCCATACTGATTAGATGCACCATAAAAATACAGAGTCTACTTGTCATTCTCGACTCCCATTAGCTGCTCATTTGGGAATTGAAATTCTACGTCTTCCTCTCCCTCAACTGGTTGGCCGACTAGAAATTCTGCTAATGCTCTACCTTTGACTGACTTCCGAGTGACATACTTGAGATCAAACTCTGATAGTAACAATAGCTAACAGGCTAGCCTTTCTGTCAATGTCGGCTTCTTAAATAAGTATTTTAACGGGTCCATTCAGGAAATTACATTCACTGTGAAAGACAACATGTAATGCCTTAGTTTTCAGGAGGCTCAAACCAAAGCCCAACATGTCTTTTCCAGTAGTATATATCGTATCTCAGGCCATGTCATCTTCTTGCTCAAGTAGTAGACTGCTTTCTCAATTTTGATTTCTCTTTCTTGTGCTAACATGCATCCCATAGCCGAGTCAGTCACTGACAAATAGAGAATCAGTGGCCTATCAGGTTCAGGAGAAGCTAGAACAGGTGGGTTTTGCAAATACTGATGCACGGCTTCGAAGGCGTCTTGAGATTTTTGATCCCATTCAAATTTGACCCCTTTCTTCAGCAGGCAGAACAACGGCTCACATGTGGTTGTCAATTTTGCTATAAATCGGCTGATGAATTGTATCTTGCTCAGAAAGCCCCTGACTTCTCATTCGGTCTTTGGATAATACATTTCCATGATTGCCTTGATCTTAGAAGGGTCGACTACAATGCCTCGTTGAGTAATCATAAATTCGAGTATCTTCCCAGCAATGACTCCGAAGGTACACTTTTATGGGTTGAGTCGTATCTTATATTTTTTTATTCTTTCAAAGAACTTCTGCAATGCTATGATGTGACCATCCCGATCTTTAGACTTCACTATCATCTCATCCACATACACCTCAACTTCCTTATGTGTCATGTCATGCAGCAAAGTAGTGGCAGCTCTTTGATAGGTTGCCCCTGCATTTTTCAAACCAAATGGCATCACACGATAACAATAAGTGCCTCAAGGTGTAGTGAATGTCGTCTTTTTTCTGTCATCAGGGTCCATTAAAATTTTATTGTACTTGGAGAAACCATCCATGAATGACAATAGAGAATGCCCTGCTATGTTGTTTACCAAAACATCAATATGCGGTAATGAAAAATCATCATTCGAGCTAGCTTTATTGAGATTCCAGAAATCCACACAAACTCGAATGCGTCCGTCTTTCTTTAGAATCGGAACAATATTGGATACCCATTTTGGATACTCGGTTACCATAAAGAATCCAACGTTGATATGCCTGGTAACTTCTTCTTTGATCCTCAAAGCTCATTCTGGCCGTATCCATCTCAACTTCTGTTTGACCGATTTAGCATCAGGATGTGGCGTTGGGATTTTAGGGGTTAAAAATGAGAAAATTCAAAAATATTTTAGAAAATATTTTAAACACATTCAAAATTAAATTTTAAAAACTCCTTTTTATTAAAAATGAAGTCGCCACTTAATTTTTGAGAAAAACTAAGAAAAAAAAAGCCACTGATCTTTAAAAAATGTTAACCAGATAAAAGAGGATTTGGGGGCTAAGGTACGAATCGGGGAAGGTATTAGGCACCCCATTCGCCCAATCATAAGGTTGACCTCTACTAATCTTTATTAGTTCTTTAATATAATTTCTTAAATGCATACAAATAAAGAAAATAGGAGTGAAAAAAGAACATTTAAAATCAAGTATAAAAAATACATAAAATATGTACATAATACTTCAAAACAAATAAGCATCAAAAGAAAAATTCTAAATCCTATAACATGAAATTTCTATCTAAAGAATACATGAAACACACTCACATGCAATATTGTTTAATCAACCTAAACTAACATACTTTGGTTTTTTTTTTAAATGTATAAAATTACCAAAATTACCTAAACATGGATTGCAAATAAAAATAAACTATACAATTTTTGAAGCAAGGCAACTAAATCCTAAACTAATATAAACAATATGTATGTTGTCCAATTATTTACAAAGTTAGAAAGCATTGTAAAAATTCCATGTTAAAAACTAACCAAAACAATAAACATTTTGTATTAACAAGTAAATATTTAAAGTTTTGATTTGTAGAAGACAAAAAAAAGTTATACTGAAGATTTATTAAGACAAGATAAAATGTTAGAAAATGCTTATAAAACATAATTATTTACATTTTATGTTTTTTTTAAGGAAAAAAGAAAAGAAAAGAAGGCAGAAGAAAAAAAAATAAAATGGAAAATGGAGTTTTAACTTTAAAAAGAGAAATTTATAATTAAAGTTGGAAATTAACTTAAAAGTCTTTTTGCCATTTTTAGGTTTGATGAAGAAAAATAAAGCTAAATATAAGGGGAAAAAATAGAGTTTTAAACGAAAATGAATACTAACATTAAAAGAAAAAAAATGCTAAATAGAACTTTGTAAGAAAATTAAAACTAATACTAAAAGAAAATAAAATAAATGAAAAGAAAATTAGATTAATGAAAGAAAAGCTAAAAAAAAGAACATTGAATTAAATGGATATTTAAGCTAATATTATTTAGGTTGGTGTTAGTAAAAGAACATTAAACTAAAATTAAAAGAAAAACAAAAGAAAAAAAATGCTAATACAAAAAAATGAAATAAAATACTTAGTACAAGAAAATAAAATGCTATTGAAATTAAATTTAGATTAAACAAGAAAATTAAATACTAGAACATTAAATAAAGAAAAAGAAAATGAATAGAATGTTAGGAAAAGAACATTACACTAGAAAAAAAAAGTGCTAACAAGGAAAAATTAAGCTAGAAAAATAATTAGAATACTAATAAAGTAAAACTAAGCTAACTAAAAAAAAATAAAATTAATACTAGAATATAGAATTAACATAAAAGAAAAAAAATGAAAAAAAATGTAATATTAAAATTAAATGGGTATAATATTGGCGATTACAACTATTTTCATGTAGGCGCCTTAATTATAACGATTAACAACGTTGATTAGTTGTAACCGTTGAAAATATTGGCACTAAGTTGATGGATTAATATAATACAATAATGTACTAAAAATGAAATGAAAATAATAATTGAAACTTTTAAAAGAAATAATCCAACTAAGTTGAACAACAATTAATATTGCAGATACTAAATAAAATTAACAATAATCGAAAAACTTTGAAATGAAAATTAACCCGATCGCTCCAGTAGAGAGAATTGGAGTTTAGAAAGATCGGGGATCCAAGCGAAGTACTTGGATTGCCGGGGAATCCTCAAGTCGGAAAATGTGCTCCAATTGTCCAATTCTCGGAGGGTGATCCAAACAATGTAGGCTTCAATGTAGGTATGGGAGATTAGGGACTCAGTATCTCGGTAGGGTTTCGGCGTCGGGGCTCGGGATCGCTCGGTATATCGGCAGAGTCTCTCTCACTCAAAATTTGTACTGAAAACGTACGCCGGTGTACGGTATTTATAGAATTCTTCAACTAATGAGAATTTGACACGTTTTGGGACTCGTCAGGCCATTTGAAGTTGGCGGCCGCCACAATGAAAGTAGGCGGCCACTCGGTTGGAAAAGGTTTCACAAGGTTCCATTGGTGGCCGCCACAATGTGAGTTGGCGGTCGCCATGTTGGAGTTGGCGGCCGTTACTTTTGGCTAGGGTTTCTAAGAGGTTCTATTGACGGCCGCCACAATAAACATAGCGGTCGCCACTTCTGACAATAACTTGGACAACAAGTTATCAATGGTTTGGTACAATTTCATTGGTTTCGGAGATTTTGAAGGTTTTTTATGATGGGGTTCAAATACCGAGCTTAGATCACTTTTCGAGGATCGTACTGAGGCACTATTTCACCTATTTTCATCATCGAATTCATCTAAGATTAGGCGGGGTCAAATTGGGGTGTCTACACATGATACAAAGGGATATGGTGTTAGACAATGTAGGGATCAATACCAGGCATATCCTCGTAAGACCATGCGAAAATACCTTTGAATTCTTTACCCAAATTAATTGACAAAGTTTCTTCAATTATTGGTTGAGTACGCATTTCTTCTTCTCTTTTAATTAAAAATTTTATTTCTTTGGGGACATTCCCGTTGAATTCAAAATAATCAAAAAGCGTATGAAATAAATCAAACAAAGCAGAGTAACTAGAAATCTTGCTCATTTAAAAAAAGAGAAGGGATTACAAGCTCGAAAGCAATAGCAGGGGAAGATACACAGACATATGTGCTCTCCAACACAGACTTATATAACTCAGACTCGAGACATGCATTGTGCAAATTACAAAACTCTAAGGAGTAGTTTTTAACATCCTTTGCAGTCACATCTACGATAAGCCTGGTGTAATCAACTGGTGTGTTGTAGCCCAACATCAAACAGTCCCGATCAATTATGCACATCTAAGCCATCTTATTGCCGAATAAAACTCCCATCCCAACGCTGTTTAATTTATCTACCCAATCCTCTTCTTGAATCTCCTCTTCTTTCTCTGTTGCCTCTTCTTCCTTTGTATCTGACAACTTGTGGTTGAAGAAAATTTCTAACCTTGGCAACCGTTGATTAGTTTTCTCATCGAACCATGGCTCTGGAAAACTACAGTACGAAAAATCTTCACATTCCTTGACAAAGTAACTGTTCAACATTCCAGAATACTTGACCTTCTTTCCTTTTTGTCTTGTCTTTAACCCCCCCAAATCTTCATCCGTTGGCTTGTACCCGAGGCCAAAACGTTGCGAGATTGGCAACACTTAAATGGGCTCTGGAATTCCTTATTGCTTGTGAACCAACCCCATTCTCAAAAAATAAGACATACGTCTCATCATTGTAACTGCATAGGGATTGATGTAGCTCTCTTCCTCCTTTAATAGCATTTGAACAACCTGAGCCTCATCGAACTGGAACCCAATTAGTGATACATCCCCTTCTGCATGCTGGACTTCCAAGAGAGTCGAGCCATCTTCTCTTGGAGATTGAATACTATCTTCTCCATGGATGGTTAGTACTGTCCCATTTTTAATCAATTTCAGCTTCTGGAAAAGAGTAGAGGGAACAGCTTGCACCTCGGGGTCGTGGAGCCAAGGTCGCCCTAATAATAGATTGAAAGATGCCAGGACATCCAGCACATGGAACTCCACCAAGGCTTCCAAAGGTCCGACCGACATAGCGAATGATACCGGTCTAAGTATATCCCTCCTTGTATTATCATAAGCTCGAACTCCTTGATTATTGGGCATGAAATGATCTAGCTTCATTCCCTGGCAGACTACAGCTCTGAGTGAGTAGATATTCAAAGCTGAACCATTACCGATAAGCGTTACTGGAACCCACTTCTCTAGACACTTGACGGTGATGTGCAATGGCTTATTGTGATTTCTCCCTTCTAATGGTAAATCTTCATCAGAAAAATAAATCTCCTTAGGCTCTACAGCTGGTAGTATCAATCCAATCAAATGTTCGGGAGTTGCGTCTATCGATATATTGGCCTTATTCAGAACCTTCAACGTAACTTGTCGGTGTCGGTGTGAAGCCATTAGCAAATCCCAAATGCTGATGTTGGCCTGCGTCTTTTTCAGCTGCTTCAGTACAGCGTCATCTTCTTCTTCTTGCTCTTTCTCCTTTCCTTTCCCGCTTGTTTGCCCATTTTCTAATTGAGTTGGCTTGAAATGCCGCCTACTCCTAGTCAGATGTTCTACCCCTTCCCCGGGATCCCATAATCCTGGCATTGCGTTCTCGAATTGTCTAACCTTGACAATGTGCGAAGAGCTTTTAAATTCCCACAAATCATCTAGATTGACGCACTATGGTCTTCCCTTCCTTTCTTCTTCGTCTTCTATTGCCTATGTGATGTCGACATCATCTAGCCCTCAAATATCTTCCCCGATGTAATCTATTTGCTGTTCCCAGGCGGCCCAATAATTGGTCCATTCTTCCCCATCTGACTTTAGTACAATTCAAACCAGCCAGTAAGAATTTATCTCATCAACAAAAACCTCTTCATCGAAGAGCGAGGGAAGAGTGATCCCATCTCGAACATGCCCAAAATCATGTGGCCTCACCGGATGGTTCAAGGGCTAATCATCGTCATCATTATGTTCTTCCTAGTTATTGGCTTGAACTACCATTTGGTATCCTTCCCAAGTATCATCATTCCACTCTTCCATCACGTCTCAGCCATTTCCAGCCATAATCAGCGAACAAGATGGCTGATCCTCAATAGCTGAAACACATAGGCGCACTAGATACGCTGTACAGATATAGTGACTAAGATCTTCTGACTGCCCCAAATACATACAATTCACCCTTGCCTGTTTAGCATGGTTCGGTTGCGGATTAGTTGTAACATTTGGTTTATGGACGGCAAATGGTGGTGGGATGACCTTGTTATCAATAAGATCCTGTATCTCGTGATGCAACCTCATGCATTTATCGATCAAATACCCATGACCTTGGTGAAAAGCACGGTATAGGAAAGCATTATATTTTGAAGGTAAGGGATCGAGTATAGGCATAGGGTCCAAAAGCTTGATTAGCTCCTTCTCGACAAGTCGACTCAAGGCTGTCGATAACGGTATGTTGAGGGGAGTAAAAACTCTTGGCTTTTGTTGAGACTGCTGGTTGTTACTTGATTGTTGAGTGGAGGATGAGGGATTTACTTGTCCGACATGCGAATTCAGCAAATTGACTTCATTGGAACGGAAAATGAAGTTGGTAACAGGGGTGGATTGGTTTTGGTTGTTTGTAGGGAAGGACCTCCTTGGCTTCTGATTGAACTCAGACTTCTCAATGTCACCGGACTGGATTACGTTTTCTATCTAAACACCAGCATCAAACAACTGCTCGAAAGTGGAGAGCGGCTGTGCGATCAGATAGCGCTTCATAGGGGATTGCAAATTCTTTACCACAATCCTTACATGCTCCTTTTTCGTCAGCCAATTTTTCATCTTAGCCGCCTTTCCTCTCTATCGGGTTAGAAAATTGACAAACGACTCTCGACCTTCTTGTCGGGAGGTTTCAAGTTCTTGGGTGGTTACATCCAGCTGGATGTTGTAGCTATACTGACTGACGAATGTTATGAACATGGTCTTAGCTACATCGAGAGAAAAGAACCACTTCTGGGCTGCCCCTGAAAGAGATCGGTGGAATAGCTAAGCCTTCAATTGATCATCGATCCCCATGGGAGAGAGGGTACCGACGTACATTCTCAAATAAATTTGAGGATCACCGGTTCTATCGAACTTCTTTATTTCTGGCATCTTGAATTTCTCTGGAAACTTAGCATCTGAAAACAAACATAGTCCCCCCACATCTAGCATGTATTCTTCAACCCTATTTCCCTTCCTAATGATTTTTTCCATTCGGTCAATCTTTTTTGCCAACGCAGACTCCCTAGATTGAGCTCTGTTTTCCTCTTCTACTGCGGCCTGTCGTGGAACCCATGGTGGCATAACAAATGGTGGCACCTGTTGCCCTTGGTTATCTACCTAAAAGTCCTCTCCATTATGATTCGTATTGTCTTGTTGCTCGTTTACCCCTAGTAAGCAACCTTGGATTGCTTGGATTTGAGCCTGATACTGGTTCTGAGCCTCCGCTGCTATTCAATTGCCCTCTATATCTCAGTAATTGCTCTCATCAGGGCTGTCAAGTTCACCTCATTTTTTTCCATCTCAATTGATTCTAAAGTCTGCTCAGATACCCGATAAAGCCTTCCGGTTACCAATCTAGCCCACACTCGTACTAACTGTGATCCTTCCGACTCAATGATCTAAATCTGAAGAAAAACTTGGATCCCAAAAGTAAAATCACCAGTATCAAACACGTCTCGAAAAGGATCCCGATAACAAATAGTTGACACTCTAAAATGCCAAAGACAGCTGACTACGAACAGATATAACCACGAAAACAGAAATAATGCCTATGTTGGGCTTATACTGACAGTATAATGACTAGACACCCGAGAACCAGGATGAAAACTGAGCAGGGGACCAACAAAACTCCAAAAGGAAGGTTTATCTGAAGAATCTAAAGGAAGAAACGGGCAGCACTTCGGTAAGAAAAATAGCTCTAAGCCAAAGAGACCGGTTTAACCTAAGATTCTAAGAAAAAATGGGCAGCACTCCGGTAAGCAAAATAGATCTAACTCACACGGGTCTATAAGACAAGATCCTGGACAGGGGTTCGAAGAAAGCAAACCTAAGCAAAACTAGGGGTATAAAATCGATAGCTTGAGAAGAACCCGAAAGAGAGAGAAAAGCTATCCTATAGGCTTTGAACCAAAACATGGACATGACCCTGAGAAGAAAACCGACGACACGAAATCCAAACAAGGTGAAGATCAAAACCCGAGTAAGAACTCGAAGGAAAAAACTATCATAATCAACAAAGGATAACAGAAAACCAGAACCAAACCTGAAAAAAGAGAACTAGCCTAAGCCGAACAAGCACATAAAAAGAACAATCCTAACAAATGCAAACAAAATATACAATTAACAAAACAAATAATCCTACTGGCTTAGCAGCACCTAATAGAAGGTTCTAAGTTACTATTAGCAGAAATGGCCGATTTTGGTCAATGATCAAGGTACCTTCTGAATAGAGTCGAATATATACCTTCCATGTCTGGTGTGGTTCAAGACATGGTCAAGCGGTACGCAAGAACTCTTTTATTGCACCTGTGAAGCGTGCAACCAATAAGACTTGCCCATCTTCCCAATATAGTCTCGAGATAGTAAACTGACCGGGGTATCGGGTCAATTGGGCAGGGAGTTGAGAACAATGCAAATGCGTGCGAGAATACCAATAAAAAATTCATATTAAGAACCAATAATGTGTTCAAGTCTAGCCCGCTTATTTGTTTTGAAAAATAAGTCCCGAGCAGAGTCGCTAAAAAATACTGTGGCGTCGGGATTTGGAATTTTGTTTCAAAAATAATAAAATTTAAGAAATATTTAGAAAATACTTTAACAACTTGAAAATCAAACTTTAAAATTTTTTTTTGTCAAAAATGGAGTCGCCACTTGATTTTTGAGAAAAATCAAAAAAAACAAAAATAGGCCACTAATCTTTAAAACGTTAATCAAAGAAAATAAAGGTTCGGAGCTAGGGTACAAATCGGAGAAGGTATTAGACACTACATTCACCCAACCGTGAGGTTGACCTTTACTAATTATCATTGGTTCTTAATTAGATTTAGCAAATGCATGCAAATACAAAAAATAGAAGCGAAGATAGAACATCTAAAATCAAATAAGAAAAATCCATAGCATATGTATATAGAACACCAAAACAAAACAAATAAGAAAAAAAAATCCTAAATCTAAGTCTTACGGCATATAATTTCTAACTAAAGGATACATGGAGTAAACCTGCATGTAATATCACCTAAATTAGTATAATTCAAATAAAAGATCAAAATATGCTAAAAGTCATTAAATTCAAATAATACTAAAAATAAATATGAATTTGCTAACAATATCATCAAATAACTAAGATAACCTAAACTATTTTAAACATGATTTTAAATGAAGTAAACAAAGCATATTTTATAATTATCATACCAAATAATCTAAAATTACATTAACATGATTAACCGCTACTAGAGAGAAAAGATAAACTAAAATAAAAAAGGTATATGAGAATCTATATTAAAAGGTTAAAAGAAAACAATAAAAAAAGACTTAATCAAAAGAAAATTTATGAAAGAAAATTAAACCAAAATTAAAAGGTTTTTGAGGAAAATGAAAAAAAATAAAATCGAAGATTTAGAACTATAACAAAAGAAAAAGGAAGGAACTTAACTATTATCATAGATTTTATATGAAAATCGAACAAAAAAAAGTAAAAGAAATGCTACAAAAGAGAAACTAAGCTAAGATTAAGAGATTTTGTGAATTTTAATGTTAAACAAAATAAAAAAAATAAAAAAATGCAATCAAAAAGGATTTAAGCAAAAAATAATGTATTAAAATAAAAACTATTATGTAACGGCATAACAACTATTTAATAAAAAAATAACAGGGTAAGTTGTAATTGTTGAATATATTAGCACTACTTTAATAAATTAACGTGTTAGGTGCAAATGTGCAATGTGGGTAAAATAAACATGAATTTAACTAGTTTAACCTAATATAAATATGTTTAGCATAAACACATCAAAATTCATGATCTAATTGAATAAAGTAGGATAATTGAATCAACTATGCATGTGGTACTAGTAAAGCATGTGGAATAAAAGGTTGAAACTAACCCAGTCACCCCAAGAGAGAAGAAATGGAGATTGAAAGATCGGGGATTCAAATAGAATACCTGAATCGCAAGTGAATCCACAAGTTGAGGAATGGTAATCGGTAGTCCAATCCTCAAGCAGTGATCCAATCCAAATGTAGGTGAGTTAGAGTTTCGGTATTGGTGGTCAGTGTCTCGATACTTCGGTAGGGTGTCGGTGTTAGAATTCTTCCGTCTTCTAACCCATCAGAGCTCCGTTATCAGAATTATCCTCCTAAAATGGTACCAGAGGTACAGTATTTATAGAGTTTATCAACCAATGGGGTGCTTGTAGACACCCCAATTTGATCCCGCCCAATCTTAGGTGAATCTGATGATGAAAACAGTTGGAATGGTGTCCCAATCCGATCCTCGGGAAGTGATTCAAGCTCGGTAATTGAACCCAATCATCAAAACCTTCAAAACCAATGAAATTATGTTGAACCACCAATAAAATGCTATGCAAGTGATTCCTAATGTGGTGACCACCATGTTCATTGTGGCGACCGTCAATAGAACTTCTTGGAAACCCTAGCCAAAAGTGGCGACCGCCACCTCTAACCTGACGACCGCCAACTTGTATTGTGGCGACCGTCAACTCCAAATGGCTTGACATGCCCCAGAATGTGACAGCTTCTCATTGGTTGAAGAATTCTATAAATACCGTACCCCAGTGTACATTTTGAGGAGATTTTAGTGAGAGATTTAGTGAGAGAAGCTCTGCCGAGTCACCGAGAAATTTGAACCCGAACGCCGAAACCCTGCCGAAGTACTGAGTGCCGAACCTCCAACCGATGCTGACAACCCATCTTGGATCATTGCCCGAGGATTGAATTTTCATTCCCCGACTTGAGAATTCCTTAGCAATCCAGGTACCTTGTTTAGATCTCCGGTCCTTCTAACTCAATTTTCTATCTCTTTGGAGTGACCGGGTTAATTTGATCATTTCATTTTGACTACGTTATTGCATTGCTTATGTAGTTGTTACATTTATGTTCAAATTCAAGTTTTAGATTACTTAGCATGCTTGTCTTATTGATTTGTTTACTTACATTAAGTTTTCTAATTTATCAATTTAGTTCTAACATATTTTGGCAATTACAACTGAATAATGTTGTTAATTGTTATAATAATGCACTTACATTTATGTGAATGTTGTTAGATCTAGAAAACTTAAGAGAGTGGTGAATTTGGTCTTTAAAAAGAATAAGCAATTCAAAAAGACTTTTTTCAGAAATTTTTTAATATTGCAATAAGGCAAGATAAGCAAATATGAAATCAATGGAAGTACTAAAAGATGAAGGATAGAGAGATAGAACCAGACACCAGAGATTTATAGTAGTTCGGTTTTATCCTAGCCTACATCCACTCCTCAAGATATCCTTTGAGTATTTTTACTATTCAGAATACTTCACGGGCGTATTCCAAGCCTTTACAATCTTCAAGACTTTGCTTGAATGATCTGAATATTTACGGACATATTCACAAGCCTATTTCAGCTTCAAGAAGATCCTATGAAAATAAGCCTCTATTTTCTTCTAATCTCTCTTGAACTCTTCTTTGATGAGATTCACTCACTCACTCAAAGGATAAATGGTGACTCACCCTTCAATACAATAAATGAAGAGTATTAATGATGAACTCTCACTCTCTTTACAGAAATAATTCACAATAAATGAAAAGGTAAAGTGAAATGAGGAACAAGAACTGGAGTTACAGCAATAAATGTGAGTTTGAGCAATAAATGTGAGTTTGATGATTCTGAGATTGATTTGAGCAATGAAACAGTAAATGCAAGTCTCCAACCCTCTTAAATACTGAGAAATAACTCCTTATATAAGTTCTTGGGGTATCATGATCGTTGGAGGTAGGTAGGGGCAATAAATGCCAAAAATCCAACCGTTGAGATCTATCGTATTTTAAATTTCCGTCTTTAGGGTCGATACAAATAGCTTTGGTGTCGACACAAAGTGTCTAAGGCAGAGTTCTTCAAGTGATTGGGTTAACACGAATTTTTTGAGGGGTCGACACAATTTCTGCACTTTACCTTCCAACGTTCTGGGGTCGACACATTTTGAATCTGGTGTCGACTCGTTTAAAGCTTCAGCATCTGGAGGAACAACTTTGTGTCGACTCAACTTGCCTTTGGTGTCGACACGAATTTCTGCAGGAAGCCTCGGTACTTTTGTGTCGACACATTTGGGTTTTGGGGTCGACACCAAAATTCTACAGTCAGCCTCGGTTGTTTTGTGTCGACACATTTGCTCTTGGGGTCGACACCAAAATTTTGCAGGCAAGCTCGGGACTTTTGGGTCGACACAACTTGTCTTGGGGTCGACACCAAAAATTTGCAGGAGGACTCAGTTGTTTTGTGTCGATACAATTTCCATTTGTGTCGACCCAAACTTCAAGATACCAAAAGTGAGGATCACTTTTGTGTCGACACAAATCCTATTTGTGTCGACTCATTTTGAGTCTTTTAGAGCAAAGGCTCTTTTGTGTTGACACAAACTTTGTTTGTGTTGACACTAACTCTTTGATAGCTAAAGATCAACTTAAAAAACAGTTATGGTGTTAAATCATTTGATCAATGGGTGTTGCCACACTTGATATGCTTCAAGTATACTTCGCCTTAAAAGTGTTTGATTTAATTTTCAATTAAGATCAACACAAAATATTCTAATTAAAAAATGCTTAAGTGTTTAAATCTTTTTGAGATAAAAGTTATTTTTTTTTGCTAAGGTGTAAACTTTGATTGTTCAAAATGTGTTAACACTTTTATTTTGAAAATATAAAATATTATCCATTTAAAACAATTTATTCTTAGAAAATAAATTATAAAAATCATGAAAATCAAATTGAAGAGCCGTTTGGCTAACAATATCCCATTTTTTGATGTTACAACCATATTAACATTTTTAAGATAACATTTTAAAATCTTTGTCAACAAGGGTTATCCCCTTATCGATATGCCTTAAGTAATAAAAGCAATTATAATAATTAGGCATACATCAGAGTGAAAGTATACAATCTTTAATATGAATTGCAACAAATGATCAAGATACATTCTGAGTTTATTATAACTTGTGCAAAACAGTGAATGTGTGTAAAGTATTTTAACCAATCACATCAAATTTCATATGTAATCTATTCAACACACATTCATACCCAAAAGAATAAGATGTAATGAACAGATATAAGAACAATTGTGATACTATTCATCCAAAACAAAAATTGTTCAAACATTCACAACATTCAAACTATTCATCCAAGTTAACCAAGAAAATGTATGTTAAAAACATTTACAACTTCTTCTTCTTCTTCTTGCCAAAAAAATGTATGAAACTCCCATTTTCTTCACTTTCACTCCCATTGTCTTCTGTACTTTCCTTTTCCTCTTCTTTTCTCCCCTTTTGTAGTTTTCATAAACTGGGGCTATAGATCGTCCATGAATTTCTTGAATTCCTTCTTGGCTTTGGCTTTCTCTTTGCTTGTGGGGGTTCGTTCCTTGGCGGCGCGTGATCGTTCGTCTTTTGCTTCACCCGCTGCAAGGGCTTCCCATCGTGCTGCCAAATCAAGGTCAGCTTCGTGCTTGAGTCTGGCTAATTTTTCTTCTTTTGTTTCCTTGGGCTTGAACTGATTTACCCATGCCTCTTTTAGCCATTTCAAGTGCTCTTCCATCTTTTGGGAGTTGGCATACACTGCAGTGAGGATGCCTTGGTCATACTCATTGCGCGCTTGATGAAGGATGGCCTTGTTGCAATTGACAATGGATGCAATGTTCTCATCCATTGTTTTGCAGAGGGCTCTCCCTGCATCAGTGGCATTTTTCACATCTCTGCGGAGGCTTTGGTTGGTCTTATCAAGATGTTTTACTTTCTCATATAGGGAAGAGATGGTATGATTCAAGTCGAAAAAGTCTTGGTCGACTTTAGCTTGAAAAAGAGTGACTTTGGAGGATAGGGAGTGGATCAAAGATACGACCTCAGATAGGTCAACTAGAATAGAGGAGGAAGATGATGTAAGAGCAGCAAGGGGAACAAATGTAGAGGTGGGAGGAGGAGGAACAGAATGTGATGGACCAGGGGTGTCAACAAGTGGAACGGGGAGAGAAGCAAGGTCGATGGGAATCGATGAAATATCTCGATGAGGGGGAGGAAGAATCCTAACGGAGGGTTAAGGAGTTCGTTTGGATGTGGTCCACACACTATCGACATGTGCAATTTGTATATGTTTCAGTGTGGAACTCCCATATAGGTCATGCTTTGAGAAGACAACAGCCTTCTCCTTAGAAAGGTCAATGCCAAAATGGTAAAAAACACGAGTGAGGTACATCCTATGTGGCAGAGAGGAATTTTTCTTGTTGTGGAAATGAAGCATATGAAAAATGAACAAAAATCCCAAATTTAGTTTTTGCTTCTCATGAATGTACCACGTAATGAATATGTGCATATATGAGACATCACCAACTTTTTCCAGTTGAGAGAAAAAAATGTGGTTAACCATATAATGCAAAAAACGCATCTCTGGTTTCAAGGAATTAACCTCTAAAGGCTTAGTGAGATCAATGTCCTCATTCTCAAAAATAATTTTGACAGAGTCAGAAAAAGAAAAACCTTAAACCTCAATGGATTTCTGGCTGTGATAAACACAAATATCACCAGAGAGAATGTCCAAGATTTCATTAAGGGTAGAGGGGGACATAACAATTTCTTTACCATTCACTCAAGTGGTGATGGTAGTCGACGGAATGAGAGAAATGTGCATGTGAGCATAAAAAGACTTAACCAATGTGGGATAGTGAGGCTCTTGGATTTGAAGAAGCCTTTCCCACCCAAGGCTTGAGAAGAGGTCCTTAAACCTCATCTCAATGGAGTCAAAGAATGCGAAGTCTATAGAGCAACTAGGGAAAAAAATTTTATTTGCAAAAGAAGAGAAATAGAGTTGACAAAACTTAGAAGATTGGAGAGAGATTACCTCAGATGAGGCAATATTCTTTGGAACGGAGGTTGTCGCTGTCGTGGCCGTCGTTGCCATTGCTGCAGTTGTCGCCTTCTTCCTCTTCGATGTCCTAGGGTATGAAGGTCCTTCGTCAATGGATCGTTTAGATCCTTTGCCCATCATTTTTTGTGGCATTTTGATGGATTTGGGGTTGGATTTGAGGAGAAGAGGGAGGGTCGACTGAGGGTTTGAGAGGAAAAGAGGCGGGAGATGAACGGTTTTAAGAGAGAGAGGAGGGAAACAAAATGACGTTTCTGGGGCAGACACGTCATTTTATAGACGAAACGATTTGTGACGGCACAAATTTCATTTGGTGTCGACACATTTCGTGTCAAGTGTAGGTATCGAAATAGAGAGTTGGTGTCGACACAATTTAAGTTGGTTTAGACACTTTTTGGCTATTTGGGTCGACCCAGTTAAGATTGGTATCAACACAAATTTACCGAGAGTTAGGAAAAACTACGCTATCGACACTGAATAGAATGGGGTTGACACTTTTGTTCCTAGTGCCACTTCTATACAGTTTTGTGTCGACACTTTTTCAAGTTGTGTCGACACTTTTTCACATGCAATAAAGAATATCAAGCATATTAAAATGTAATAAAAGACATGGTTAGTATGGCATATAAATTATCAATTTGGAGCATATAGCATACCAAGTTCTCTTCTAATATAGCATATTCTTTATTTATTTAAAGGTTTTATAAAAATATCCGCTAATTGGTAATCGGTGCCTATAAATTTAAGTTCAATATTTCCTTTTCGCATATGATCTCTTATAAAATGATGTCTAATCTCTATGTGCTTTGTTCTTGAGTGTTGTATAGGATTCTTGGATATGTTGATTGCACTTGTATCATCACATTAAATAGAAATATGATCTAAATAAAAATCATAGTCCTCTAATTGTTATTTCATCCAAAGAACTTACGCACAACAGCTTCCAGCTGCAATATACTCAGCCTCGGCTTTAGACAAGGCTACTGAGTTTTGCTTCTTGCTAAACCAAGATATTAGTGAGTGTCCTAGGAATTGACAAGTACTTGTGCTTTTTCTATCTACTTTGCATCCAGCAAAGTCAGCATCCGAATAGCCAAATAACTCAAAGGCTATTCCTCTAGGATAAAATAATCCTAGGTTTTGTGTAACTAAAAGGTATCTAAAGATGCGCTTAACAGCGGTCACATGTGATTCCTTAGGATTAGATTGAATTCTAGCACACATACAAACACTTAACATAATATCCAGTCTACTATGAGTTAAATATATGAGGGATTCGATCATACCTCTAAAACGCTTTTCATCCATTACTATGCAATTTTCATTTTTATTAAGCTTCATTGTAGGACACATTGGAGTTTTCATAGGCTTTGCCTTGAGCATGTCAAACCTCTTCAATATGTTCCTTGTGTATTTGGCTTGATTGATGTAGATTTCTTCATGAGCTTATTTGATTTGGAGTCCTCAGAAGTAGTTGAGCTCACCTATCATGCTCATTTCGAATTCTCCCTACATGCACTTAGCAAAGTCCTTGCAAAGAGATTCGTTAGTTGCACAAAAAATTATATCATCTACATAAATTTGTACAACTTGCATGCCATTTCCTTGAGACTTGATAAAAAAGGTGGTATCAATTTTTCTTCTAGAAAATTTATTTTCAATAAAGAATTTGCTAAGCCTTTCACACCAAGCTCTTGGTGTTTGCTTTAAACCATAGAGAGCCTTGGTAAGTTAGAAAACATGGTTAGAAAATTTTGGATTTTCAAAGCCAGGAAGTTGTTTCACATAAACTTCATCTGAGATAAAATCATTTAAAAAGGTACTCTTGACATCCATTTGATAAAGTTTGAAGTTTTTAAAGCATGTAAAAACAAGAAACATTCTAATAGCTTCAAGTCTAGCCACAGGAGTAAAAGTCTCGTCAAAATCGATGCATTCTGCTTGATTGTAACGTTGAGCTACCAATCGAGTTTTGTTCCTAAAAACTACTCTACTTTCATTCATTTTATTTCTAAAAACTCATTTTGTACCGGTGATGGAGTGTTCCTTAGCTCTTGGGACTAAAGTCTAAACTTTGTTTCTTTCAAATTGGTTTAGCTCTTCTTGCATAGCCAAGATCCAAAATTCATCATTTTTGGCTTCCTCAGAATATTTTGGTTCAGTCTAAGAAATGAATGCTAAATTACCACAAATATTATGTAGAGATAAACGAGTTTTGATACCTTGAGATGGATTATCAATGATTAGATCTTTCGGATAACCATGAGCGTACCTCCATTCTTTGGGTAATTTTAGATTTTCAAGAGTTTGAGACTCTGCAATCTGCTGGACTACATTATGTTGAGAATTTGAAACTTCCTCTTAATTTGGATCGTCCTTATCTTTGATGAAGATATCTTCAATACATTTTTCTATATCTAAAATGTTATATTCACAAATTTTTTTTGAAGAATCAAGGTTAGCTTCATCAAAAATATTATGTATAGATTCTTCAACAACTAGGGTCATTTTGTTAAAAATTCTATACGCTTTACTAGATATAGAATATCCTAAAAAAATACGTTCATCAAATTTTGCATCGAACTTGCTCAAAAGTTCTTTGTTATTATTTAAAACAAAACATTTGCACCCAATGGCGCAAAAATAACTAATACTAGATTTTCTTTCATTTCATAGCTCATATGAGATTTTCTTGATAGATGCTCTTATCATAGCTCTGTTTATGATAAAAAAAAATAGTATTTACAGCCTCGACCAAAAAGTATCTTGGTAGATTATTTTCACATAACATGGTTCTACCAATTTCTTCTAATGTCCTATTTTTTTCTCTCAACAACTCTATTTTGTTGAGGGGTTCTAGGAGCAGAGAAATTATAATTAATACCATTTTCATCACAAAATTTTTTAAAATCTTCGTTTTCAAATTCCCTACTATGATCACTTCGTATATTTGTGATTTGAAAACCTCTTTCATTTGAAACTCTCTGAGACAATTTTGTAAAAAAGGCAAAGGCTTCATCCTTATGAGCTAAGAATAGCACCCAAGTGTTTCTCGTGAAGTCATCTACAATAACAAATACATATCCCTTGCCTCCAAGACTTAAAGTTATTGTTGGACCAAATAAATTCATGTGCAATAGTTGTAATAGTCTAGAAGCTGAAATCTCATTTTTAGAATGAAAAAAACTTCTAATTTGTTTGCCTTGTTGACATGCATCACACAGTTTATCTTTTTTAAATTTGATTTGGGGTAACCCAATCACCAATTCTTTTTTTAAAAGTTTAAAAATTAAGTTCATGTGTGCATGTCCAAAGCCTTCTATACCATAACCAATTATTTTCACTCAAGGTGGCTAAGCACTTGGTGTCATTCTTAGAAAGATCATTTAGAGTAAATGTATAAATATTTTTATGCCTATAACCTTCAAGAAGAATTTGTTATTGGTTGAATATTCAATAACACACTTAGCATGATCAAACACAACTTGGTAGCCTTTGTCACAAAGTTAGCTTATGCTAAGAAGGTTATGTTTCAAACCATCAACAAGAAAAATATTTTCAATAGAACGGGAATGAATTTTACCAATGCAGCCAATTCCTATGATTTTTTCTTTGCTATTGTCTCTAAAAGTTACAAATTCACCATCTTTTGGCTTAAGAGATGCAAACATCGATTTGTTGCCGGTCATATGTCGTGAGCAAGTACTATCGAGGTACCACATTCCGTCATTGAATGAAAATTTGAGACACACCTACAAGGAGAATCAAGTTTTAATTTTTGGTACCTATATTTTCTTGGGTCCTTTGATGTTAATTTCTTGAGGATGTGTTCCTTTAGGAACTCATGCCTTCTTAATAGAAATATTTAAGGATTTTCTATGTGAACAGTGGATGACAATGTGTCCATGCTCATAACAGTGAAAGCAAGTGGCATTTGAATGATTTGATGATGCTTTGACAAATATATTGCTAAAGAATTTTTGTTTCTTCTTGGATTTGTAATCAATTCCAACTTTGTCAAAAACACACTTTTGCATCCCAAGAAATTTATCTAAATTTTTCTTTCTTTGAGTGAACTTATAAACAGTTTTTGTAAGATTCTCAACTCTTTCATTCAAAATCTGGTTTTCATTTTTCAGATCAAAGACTTGTTTTGTCAAAATAAATTTTTTGACTTTCTAAAGTATCTATTTCAGTTGAGGAGCAAAAAATTAATTTTTTTAGAATAGAATTCTTAGCACCTAATTTTCTCAAATCATCATGTAAATCTTCAAAAGCACTTTGCAATTCATATAAAGAAAAAGAGTCAGAAGTTAGCTCATCATCTTCTCTGGCCATAAGGTATAGATTAGCAACTTCATTTTCTTCATTTTCATCCTCAGAGCTGTTGTCATCGCTTTCGCCCCAAGTTGCAATCATGGCTTTCTTGAAGTCTTTCTTGAATTACTTCTTGAGCTGAGGGCATTCAGCTTTTACGTGTCCAGACTTCTTGCATTCGTAGCAGATTATCTCATCCTTCTTGTGTTCTGCTTTAAATCAGCTGGAATCACCTTTGAACTTGTTTGGTTCTCCCTTGTATCCTTTCTTCTTGAAGAATTTTCTTCTTCCTTGTTTCTTATTTCTAAGAAACTTCTTGAACTTCTTTGTAATGAGAGACATGTCTTCATTCTCATCACCGGAGGACTCTTCTTCATATTCTTCATCATGAGTTAAAGACTTGAAGGCAATGTCTTTCTTCTTTTTATTGTCTTCCTCATCATCCATCTTGATGTCCATCTCATGGGTCATGAGAGAACCAAGAAGTTCTTCTAGGCCGAGCTTGTTCAGGTTCTTGGCTTCTTCTATAGCTGTGACCTTTGCTTCCCAACTCTTAGGCATGCACCTAAGAATTTTTCTTACCATCTCTGGAATAGAATAAATCTTACCAAGAGATTTCAGTTCATTTATAATATCAGTGAAGCGAGTAAACATATCAGATATGGTTTTATCATGCTTCATTTTAAATAGTTCATAGTTATGCACAAGCAGACTAATTTTTTGCTCTTTCACTTGATTGGTACCCTCATGGGTAAATTTGAGTATATCCTAAATTTCTTTAGCGGTGGCACAAGTCGAGATCCTATTGAACTCGTTTTGGTCAAGTGAGCAGTAAAGGAGATTCATAACTTTAGCATTTTTTTGTACTTTTCTAATGTCAATTTCAATCCATTCTTCTTCTAGTTTATAGAAAATTTCCTTTTCAATTATTTTAGTAGGTTTTTTTGGTCAATTTATGATAACCCGCCAAAAGTCATAGTCTACGGTTTGAATGTAAATTCTCATTTTAGCCTTTCAATTGTTATAGTTTGTTCCATTAAACAAATAGGGCTTGTTGGTCGATTGACCTTCAAATTGGACAGATCCAATACAAATGGTTGTCAAAAAAAAATTAGGCTGTTAAGTCAAAAGCAAGAGCCCAAGCTCTGATACCAATTATTAGATCTAGGCAATCCAAGAGGGGGGTGAATTGGGTCTTTAAAAAAAATAAACAATTTTAAAAAAAAATTTAGAAATCTTTTAATATTGTAATAAGACAAGATAAACGAATATGAAATCAATGCAAGTATTAAAAGATGAAGGATAGAGAGATAGAACCAGACACCAGAGATTTATAGTAGTTCGATTTTATCCTAGCCTACATCCACTCCTCAAGATATCCTTTGATTATTTTTACTATTCAGAATACTTCACGGGCGTATTCCAAACCTTTACAATCTTCAAGACTTTGCTTGAATGATCTGAATGTTTACAGACATATTCACAAGCCTATTTCAGCTTCAAGAAGATCCTATGAAAACAAACCTCTGTTTTCTTCTAATCTCTCTTGAACTCTTCTTTGATGAGATTCACTCACTCACTCAAAGGATAAAGGGTGACTCACCCTTCAATACAATAAATGAAGAGTATTAATGATGAACTCTCACTCTCTTTACAGAAATGATTCACAATAAATGAAAAGGTAAAGTGAAATGAGGAACAAGAACTGGAGTTACAGCAATAAATGTGAGTTTGATGATTCTGAGATTGATTTGAGCAATGAAATAGTAAATGCAAGTCTCCAACCCTCTTAAATACTGAGAAATAACTCTTTATATAAGTTCTTGGGGTATCATGACCGTTGGAGGTAGGTAGGGGCAATAAATGCCAAAAATTTAACCGTTGAGATCTGTCGTATTTTAAATTTCCGTCTTTAGGGTCGATACAAATAGCTTTGGTGTCGACACAAAGTGTCTAAGAAAGAGTTCTTCAAGTGGTTGAGTTAACACGAATTTTCTGAGGGGTCAACACAATTTCTGCACTTTACCTTCCAACGTTCTGGGGTCGACACATTTTGAATCTGGTGTCGACTCGTTTAAAGCTTCAGCATCTGGAGGAACAACTTTGTGTCGACTCAACTTGCCTTTGGTGTCGACACGAATTTCTGCAGGAAGCCTCGGTACTTTTGTGTCGACACATTTGGGTTTTGGGGTCGACACCAAAATTCTACAGTCAGCCTCGGTTGTTTTGTGTCGACACATTTGCTCTTGGGGTCGACACCAAAATTTTGCAGGCAGGCTCGGGACTTTTGGATCGACACAACTTGTCTTGGGGTCGACACCAAAAATCTGCAGGAGGACTCAGTTATTTTGTGTCGACACAATTTTCATTTGTGTCGACCCAAACTTCAAGATACCAAAAGTGAGGATCACTTTTGTGTCAACTCATTTTGAGTCTTTTAGAGCAAATGCTCTTTTGTGTTGACACAAACTTTGTTTGTGTTGACACTAACTTTTTGATACCTGAAGATCAATTTGAAAAACAGTTAGAGTGTCAAATCATTTTATCAATGGGTGTTGACAAACTTGATATGCTTCAAGTATACTTCGCCTTAAAAGTGTTTGACTTAATTTTTAATTAAGATCAACACAAAATATTCTATTTAAAGAATACTTAAATGTTTGAACCTTTTTGAGATAAAAGTCATTTATTTTTGGCTAAAGTGTCAACTTTGATTGTTCAAAATGTGTTAACACTTTCATTTTAAAAATATAAAATATTATCCATTTAAAATTATTTATTCTTAGAAAATAAATTATAAAAATCATCAAAATCAAATTAAAAAATCCTTAAGCTAGCAAATGTAATTGTCAATACTACATTCACATTTGAGTTTAATAGTTGTAAATTTTTTTTTCTTTTAATCTAGTTTAATTTTCTTGTAATTTTCATTTGTTTTCCTTTTCTTCTTATAATTTAGTTTTTTTCTTTCAATATACCATTTTTTTCTTTTTTTTTTATAATATTAGTTTAATGTTCCTTTTATTTGAAGTATTAGTTTAATATTCTTTTCTAGCATTTAAATTTTTTTCTTTCTTTTTATTATTAGCTTTATTCTTCTTGTAATGTAGTATCCTCTTTTGTTATTAGCTTTATTTTTCTTTTATAGTATTTCTTTTATTCTTTCATTCTAATCAATTCAAAAGTCACAAAAATTCTCTTAAGTTTGTTTTCATTTCTTTTATGTTAATATAGTTTTCTCTCTTATAGTACCTTAGTTCTCTTTGGTTTTTTTTTTTCTCTTTTAAAATATATAAAATGTAAATAGTTAGATTTTCTTTTGTTAGTATATCATTTTTTAAACATCTTTTCATTTTAGCACAATTTTCTTTTATAAATATTTTTTTTATTTTCATTTATTTTAAACCTTTAAGTTCTCTTTTGTCATAATACTTTTATTTTTAGTTTCTTTGTTAGTAAACTCTCTTTTCTTTAATATAGAATTTTTTATGCATATTTTATTTTACATATAGTGTTAAATACTCATTATGTTAATGTCTCTCTAAATGTATGTTTGTGCATGTTTTAATTACTTTCTTTAAATGCATGTTTAGAGTAGTTTAAGTCATCTTGTTAGCAATTCATATTTAGATAATTTTAGCATCTTTTAGTATATTTTTGCTCTTTAATTTGAATCATGTTAGCCTAAGTTGTTTTAATAATATTGTATATGGGAGTACTCTATGTATCTTTTAGTTAGAAATTACATGCCGTAGGACTTAGGACCTTTTTATTTTGATACTTGTTTTATTTGGCGTTCTATATACCTATGTTACAGTTTTCATTATTTGATTTTAGATGCTCCCTCTTTACCTCAACTTTCTTTATTTGCATGCATTTGAAAAATCTTATGAAAGAACCAATGATAATTAGTAGAGACCAACTTTACGGTTGGACGAACGGGGTGCCTAACACCTTTCTCGATTCGTACCTTAGTCCCCGAACCCTTTTTTTTCGGTTAAATGTTTTAAAGATCAGTGGCCATTTTTATTTTTTTTAGTTTTTCTCAAGAACTAAGTGGCGACTCTATTTTCAACAAAAAGGAGTTTCCAAAATTTGATTTTTAAGATGTTAAAATATTTTTTAAACATCTTTGAATTCCCTTATTTTTGACCATTTTCAAAAAATTTCAAAATTTTAGCGTTACAGTATTTTCTAACAACTCTACTGGGGACTGATTTATAAAATCAAATAAGATTGCTAGACTTGAAAACATCATCGGCTCTTAATAAGAATTTTTCATTTGCTTTTTTACATGCATGTGCATTGTTCTTCAATCCCCCCTGCCTGGTCGACCTGGTGCCCTGAACGTTCATCCGTTTCTAGGATTGTTGAGAAAACGGGCAATCCTTACTGACTGTATGCTATCATTAGTGCAGTAAAAGAGTTCGAACGTGCTGTTGAACCATGTCCAGCATGGAAAGTATATACCTGGCTCTATTCAAAATGTATCCTGTTCGATTAACCAAAATCGGGCTTTTGCATAAAATAGCTTAGAACCCTCTATTAGGTGCTGCTAACCCGAGTATAATTATGTGTTTTCTTAATTGTATGTTTTGATTGCGTTTGTTAAGATTGTTTGTTTGTTTCGGTTAGTTCCTTTTCTGTGCTTGGCCCGAGTTTTCTGTTATCTTTCGATTAGGTTAGGTTTTTGCCTCCGAGTTCTTACCCGGGTTTGTTCTTCACCTTGTTTGGTTTTTCACGCCGTAGCTTTCTTCTTGGGGTCATGCCCATGTTTTGAAGCTTCTAAAATAGTTTCTCTCTCCTATGGGTTCTTTCTGGGTTGTTGGTTTCTCCCCCACTTTCGTTTAGACTTGTTTCCTTCGAACCTTTATTACACTCGTGTGAGCTAGTCTTGCTTTCCTACTAAAGTGCTGCCCATTTTCTTTTAGGATCCTAGATCAAATCAGTCCTTTTAAAGGTTAAAACTGTTTCCTTGCCAGAATGTTATCCGTTTTGCCGTTTAGATGAACCTTCTCTCTAGAATTTAGTTGATTCCCTTCTTAGCCGTCATTCTAGTTTTTGGGTCATCCTGTTGTTATGCTGCCAGTATGAGCCCGGCAGATACATTGTTTCAGCTTCCGTGATTATCTGCATATGATTTGTTATTTTGAGTAACTGGGATGTTTGCTATCTGTCATCAGAATATTATCTGAAAAGTATTTGATACTGGTTATTCTGCTTTTGGGATCCAAGTTTTCTTCGGGTCTAGATTATTGAGCCAGGAAGATTACAGTTGACATGTGTCTGGGCAAGATCAGGGTCAGACAAACTATAGAATATCTGAACAGCCAGCTGAGTCATCTAAAATGGCAGAGCTATTATTAAGATACAAAGAGCTGGGGAGCAGCAGACCCAAACTCAAAACCAATGTCAAGCACAAATTCGGGCGATTAAGGTCCGTCTACCAGGTGCCAACGGACAGCTGGAAGATACAAACGAGAATGGTGAAGACTTTTGGGACGATAACCAAGAACAAGAAGCGCCGTAAGTCGTTGTGCCACCTGGGGTCCCCCGCCCGATGGTGGTAGAGGAAGAAATTACTGCTCACTCTAGGGAATCCGCTCTGGCAGAAAAGATCAATCGAATGGAAAAGGTACTGAGAAAAGCAAAGGGAGTAGAAGAATACATGCTGAATGTAGGCGGTTTTTATTTATTTTCAAATGCCAAACTGCCCAAAAAATTTAAAATACTGGAGATGGAGAACTTTGATGGCACTGGAGACCCCCGAATTCATCTAAAAATGTACGTTGGAACTCTCTCTCCCATGGGGATTGACGATCAGCTCAAGGCCCAGCTGTTCCACCGATCACTTTTTGGGGCAGCACAAAGGTGGTTCCTCTCTTTGGAGGTGGCTAAGACCAAGACTTGGGAAGATATAGCCACTGAATTCATCCGTCACTATAGCTACAATGTTCAACTGGATGTAACCATCCGAGAGCTAGAACTAACTCGCCAGGAGAATCGGGAATCGTTTGTTGATTTTCTGATCCGGTGGAGGGGTAAATCCGCGAAGATGACAAACCAGCCCACTGAGAAAGAACAAGTGAGAATGGTGGTGAAAAATTTACAGTCCCCTCTAAAGCGTTACCTCATCACACTGCCACTCTCTACCTTTGAGCAGCTATTTGACGCTGGGGTACAGATCGAAGATGCCATTCAGTATGGAGATATTGAGAAAGCAGAACCCAGCCAGAAATCGAGAAGGACCTTCCCTGTAAACAACCAAAATTAGTCTGTTGTTACCAACCTCGTGTCATGTTCGAACGAGGTAAACCACCTGAACCCTTCCTCCTCTACTCAACTACCAGGCCACAATCAGCAGGCAAGCAACGGTAAACAGGGACAACAATGGCTAAGGAGAGTCTTCACTCCCCTTAATATTTCACTAACCACTGCCCTGAATCGACTTATCGAGAAAGGGCTAATCAAGTTATTGAATCCCATGCCGGTGCTTGATACCCTTCCCCCAAGATACAATGCTTCGCAGTATTGCGCTTATCACCAGGGCCACGGACATCTGACTGATAAGTGTATGAGACTACGTCACGAGATCCAGGATCTCATTGATAACAAAGTGATCCCTTTGCCGTCTGCCGCTCCGAAGCCGAATGTCACAACTAATCCTCTGCCAAACCATGCTAAGCAGTCTGGGGTAAACTGCATAACTTTGGAACGGTCAGAAGATCCGAGTCAGTATATCTGCCACACCCTCAGATTTTGACTACTGAGGATCAGACAGCATGCTCATTTATTATAGCTAGAAACAGCCGGGATAGGATGGAGGAATTGGATGATAATACCTGGGGGAGGTATCGAATGGTAATCCAAGCCTACTAACAAGAAGAGGAGGAACGCAATGAGGAAGATGATTGGCCGCTGGATTATCCGGCATGACCTTATGGGTTTGGTCACGTGCTTGATGGAATTACTCTTCCCCAACCTTTTGAGGAGGAGATATATGTCGATGAGATGCAATTCTATTGGTTAGTGAGGGTTATGCTGAAATCAGATGGGGCAAAATGGGCCGACTTCTGGGCTACTCGAGAACAACACGTGGAATACATCGAGGAAGACATATGAAAAGAAGTTGACAACACGTGGGCTATTGAGGATGATGAGGAAAGAAGAGGAAGAGCAGTGGTCGGTGAGTTAGATGATCTATGGGCATTTGAAAGCCCTCTATGCATAGACGAATTAAGGCAGACTAAAAGTACAATACCATAATTGTGGGATCCCGAGGACGGTGTGGAACATCTAACAAGGAGTGGATGGCATTTCAAGCTGACTCAATTGTAAAAAGGGCAGTCAAGCGAGAAAAGGAAAGAGAAAGAACAAGAAGAAGAAGATGACGCTGTGCTGAAGCAGCTTAAAAAGACACAGGCCAATGTCAGCATCTTGGGCTTATTGATGGCCTCACATAAACATAGACAAGTTGTGCTGAATGTCCTAAACAAAGCCAGTGTTTCGATAGATGCGACCCTAGAGCATCTTGTTGGACTCATTCTGCCAGCTGTAGAGCCAAAAGTCATCTCCTTTTCTAATAAGGATTTGCCAGCAGAAGGAAAGAACCATAACAAACCCCTGCATATAACCGTTAAATGCTTGAAAAAGTGGGTCCCGATGACTCTTATCGATAATGGGTCCGCGTTAAATGTCTGTTCGCTTAGAACAGCAATTTGCTTGGGACTAAAATTGAAACATTTCACACCTAGTAATCAAGGGGTCTGAGTCTATGACAATACAAGGAGAGATGTGCTGGGCCTGGTATCATTCGCGTTATTAGTAGGGCCTCTGGACACATCGGTTGAGTTACACGTACTGGATGTACTGGCTTCTTTCAACTTGTTGTTAGGCAGGCCATGGCTGCACGACCCGAACATCCAAGCAATGCCATCGACTCTTCACCAAAAGCTGAAACTAATAAAGAATGGGACAGTTCTAACTATCCATGGAGAAGACAGCATCCAACCCCCAAGAGGAGAATGCTCAACTCTCTTGGAGGTTCAGCATGGCGAAGGGGATGTGTCGCTAAGTGGCTTCCGATTCGATGAAGCACAGGCTATGCAAATGCTATTGAATGAAGAAGAGATGTACATCAACCCGAGAGTAATTACAATGATGAGACAAATGTCCTACTTTCCAAGCATGAGGCTAGGGCATATAGACAGCAAGAAATTCACAAACTTGTCCAGGTATTGCCAGCTTCTTGTCATTTCGATCTTGGATATAAACCAACGGAAGAAGACTTGGAAGGGCCTAAAAGGGGACAGAAGGCCAACTATTCAGGAACACTCAACATGTATTTTTTCAAAGAAGGAGAAGACTTCCCGTACTGTGGCTTCCCAAAGCCATGGATCGACGAAGAAATCGACCAGAAGTTGCCAATGTTAGGGATCTTCTTTGGTCATCAATTATTTGACACGGAAGAAGAGGAAACAGTGAAAGGGGAAGAGGAAGGAAAGAAGATCCAAGAAGAAGATTGGGCTGAGAAGCTTGATGGAATCGATATGGTAGTGTTGTTCAACGAAAAGAGGGCATAGCTGCACATGACTGACCCAAACTATGTCATGATGGGCTTCAGCGCACCAACCGACTACACCAAGCTCATCGTCGATGCGGCTGCAAATGAAGTAAAGAACTAGACCTTAGAGTCCTGTAATGTGCATGTGGTCTGTTCTGAGTCTGAGTCTAAGTCTAAGTCTGTGATTGATGGCATGTCTGTTTGTGCACCTCTCCCTATTTATGCTTTTGAGTTTTTAATTTCGTCTTCCTTCAACGAAATGAACAAGATTTCTGATTACTCTGCTTTGTTTGATTTATTTCATACGCTTTTTGACGATTTTAAATTCGACGGGGATATTCCCGAAGAAATAAAACTTTTAATAAAAAGAGAAAAAGAAATGCATGCCCAATCAATAATTGAAGAAACTTTGTCAATAAATCTAGATAATGAAACTAACCCACAAAATGTACAAATTAGTTTTTCTTTATCTTTAATTGAACGTGAACAATTAATAACATTATTAAAAAAATTCAAAGATGTATTTGCATGGTCTTACGAGGATATGTTCAGAATTGATCCCGACATTGTCCAACACCATATTCTCTTGTACCCTGACGCTAAATCAGTCAAATAAAAATTAAGACAGATCCGGCCAAAATGGACTCTGAAGATCAAAGAAGAAGTTGCTAAACAGATCAACGCTGGATTCCTTATGGTAATCGAGTATCCAAAGTGGGTGGCTAATATTGTTCAAGTGCTGAAGAAAGACAGACGCATCCAAGTCTGTGAGGATTTTTGGGATCTCAACAAAGCTAGCCCGAAAGACGATTTTTCTTTACCACACATCGATGTCTTGGTAGACAGTACAGCAAGGCATGCCTTGTTATCATTCATGGATGGCTTCTTCGGGTACAACCAAATTCTGGTGGATCCCGAGAATAGAGAAAAGACGACATTCACTACACCATGGGGCACCTATTGTTATTGTGTAATGCTGTTTGGTTTGAAGAATGCATGGGCAACCTATGAGAGGGCTGCCACTACTTTACTGCATGATATGATACATAAGGAGGTCGAAGTGTACGTGGACGACATGATAATCAAGTTCAAGGATTGGGATGGCCACACTGTAGCACTGCAAAAATTCTTTGAGAGGATTCGAAAATACAAAATACGACTCAACCGACAAAAGTGTGCCTTTGGAGTTACTGACGAAAAAATGCTTGAATTTATGATCACTCAACGAGGTATCGAAGTGAACCCTTCAAAGATCAAAGCAATTTTGAAAATACCTCATCCAAAGACCGAGCGAGAAGTTAGGGGATTTCTAGGTAAGATACAGTTTATCAGTCAATTCATCGCAAAACTGACAACTACCTGCAAGCCGCTCTTTCGTCTGCTGAAGAAAAGAGTTGAGTTTGAATGGGATCAAAAATTCCAAGATGCTTTTGATGTCGTACGACAGTACCTACAAAATCCACCTGTTCTAGCTCCTCCCGAACCTGATAGGCCACTGATCCTCTACTTGTCAGTGATTGATTCAGCTACGGGATGTATGTTGGTGCAAGAAGGTGAAACTGAAATCGAAAAGGCTAACTATTACTTAAGCAAGAAGATGATGGGACCAGAAATACGGTACACACCACTGGAAAACACATGGTAGGCTTTAGTTTGGACTTCCCAAAAATTGAGGCATTACATGCTGTCTTTCACAGTGAATATCATCTCCCGGATGGTCCCGTTGAAATAACTGTTCGAAAAGTCGGCGCTAATAGGAAGGTTGGCTCGATGGTTGCTGTTGCTATCAGAATTCGATCTTAAATATATCTCCCGAAAGTCAGTCAATGGTAGAGTAGTGGCAGAATTGCTAACCAACCAACCATGAAGGAGATGAGGACACAGAGTTCCAGTTTCCTGACAAACAGCTGATGAAAGTCAGAGATGACAAGTGGACTCTATATTTTGATGGCACATCCAATCAATATGGATGTGGAATAGGAGTCCTTCTTGTCACCCCTGAGGAATCGGATGTCCCTTTGTCTTTAAAGCTCAATTTTAAAGTCACCAACAATCAGGCTGAGTATGAAGCATGTTTAGCTGGATTGGAGGCAACCTTAGAATTTGGGGCAAGGAAGCTGAAAGTTATCAGAGATTCAGCACTAGTGGTTTCACAAGCAAGAGGAGAATGGAAGGTCAGGGACGTGACATTAATTCTCAACCACCAAGAGTTAGAGAAACTAATACCGTGTTTCGAATCAGTGATCTTTACCCATATGCCAAGACTGCAGAACAAGTTCACCGACGCACTGGCCACCTTAACATCCATGATTAACATACCATTCAGGGTCAGAATGAGGCCCTTGATAATCGAACAGAAAAGAAAATCGGCATACGAGACGACGGCAGCAATTGAGGAAAGCACTGACAAACTTCCACGGTATTTCAACATCCAGAACTTCATGGAGAAAGGAGAATATCCCATGTTTGTCAACAAAAAGGATAAAAGGACGATACGAAGACTATCTGCACAGTTTGTCATTTGCGGTGGAAGACTATATAAACGAGGGCACTCTAGGGTCAAGAAGCTATGTATTAGCACTGAAGAAGGCCAAGAACTAATGAAAGGGATACACGCAGGGGTCTGTGAGCCACACATGAGCAGAAACATGTTAGCCAAGAAGATCCTACGAGAAGGATATTTTTTGATGATAATGGAAACATACTGTATATAGTTCGTGCGGAGATGTCATAAGTGTCAGATTCATGCAAACCTTATGCATGTTCCCCCATCTCAACTGTATAACCTGACGTCACCATGGCCATTCTCAGTATGGAGCATTGATGTGATCGGCAAGGTAACACCGAAGGCGTCAAATGGGCACGAGTTCATTTTAGTGGCCATTAACTACTTTACCAAGTGGGTAGAAACCACCTCCTACTCAGTACTGAAAGTCTCTCATGTTGCCAAGTTCATCAAGCAGAACATCATTTGCCGGTAAGGAATCCCCCATGAGGTCATCTTGGATAATGGCTCGCATTTCCAAGGAGAGGTCTTGGATTTTTTTGAAGAATTCTAGATAGTGACTCACAAATCCTCACCGTATCGGCCATAGACCAATGGAATAGTTGAGGCAGTAAACAAAAATATCAAGAAAATTCTGCAAAAGACGATCAATTCACATAAGAATTGGCCAGAACATCTACCATTTGCACTTTGGGAATATAGAATGTCAACCAGAACTTCAACGGGAGCTACTCCGTACTCTTTAGTATACGAGATGGAAGTCGTGCTTCCCATTGAGGTGAAAACTCATTCACTAAGAGTAGTGGTTGAGGCCAGTATTTCAGAAGCAGAATGACAAAGGAACCGAATGGAAGAGTTGCTCTTGTTTGATGAAAGAAGACTACAGGCTCTGTTTCATGTACAAAGATACCAAATGAGGATAACTCGAGCATTCAATAAAAAGGTTAAGACCCTGGATCTCAGATAAGGAGATTTGGTTCTTAAGGAAGTCAGAGCTCCTATCTTCGACCCGAGAGGCAAGTTTAAGCCAAATTGGTCCAGACCATTTCTAATCAAAACCATCATGATCGGTGGTGCAGTCATCATTATGAATTTGGATGGCAATGTGTTCTCCACTCCAGTTAACCTCGATCAGCTCAAAAAGTACTATTCTTGAGGTAAAAATAAAGAAAAAATAAAAACTCGCTAAGTTGAAAACCGAAAAGACAACTCAGACAAAAGTTAGAGCAGCCCGAAAGGTCGAAAACCCAAAAGGACAACCTTGGCAAAAGTTAGGATATCACAAAAGGAGAGCATCAATACTCAAGAGTAAACCGAGTCCAAACTACGTTATGGCCTGATTCCATCTTTTTGGGAAACGTAGGCAACTTCTTTTAAGAAGTTCGATCACATTCTTTATTTTTAGCCATCTTTGAATCTGAGTAAGACCAATGCAAATTTATTTCTAGATTTTGATAATAAAGTCATGTAATTGGATTGAAAAAACTTTGGATAATTTTGAACCTTCTTTTCATTACTTTATTTTCGGATTACAAAGTTTTGAAAATAAAAGGGAGAGCGCAAGTCCCAAACTCTACAAACAAAATAAAGAGGAAAGTTATGAAATCTTTAAAACAAAGCAGGAGGCCTCAAATTCTCCTCCTTTTTGCTGCTTGTTTTCCTTCTTCTTTATCCATCTTCTCCGTATCCTGCATCAACCATGTCTTGTACTCGGTAGAAAGATCAGGACACTACAACTCTTACATCTCCATCTGTGGGCAAGATGGCCAGGCATCTTGATACAATGCTAAAAATAGGGCCCACAGTGCATATGAAAACAAACAGCCTCAGATATCGTGAGGAATGACATGACTGTGACCGAATTGTCGCATGATCCGACAAGAATAATAGAAAGTAGTCTGACGCAGACCAACCAGCAGAACACCAGGGTGATCCATGGTAGTCAGAGTCATGGCAAGGATCCGCCACCAGGGGTACTGCCAAGTGATATCTGGGTCAGTCAGAGATGAGAGGTACTGTCATCAGGCTGCCTCAGTGTTGCATATCTAATATTAGGGGCAGTGAAGGAAAGTTGCAGCATTGTGTTTATCAGTAGGTGGTTTCTACATAAGATTCACTTTCTCCATCAACCAAATCTGCAGCAAAAGTTAGATCAAGTAAGAGAAAAGCTTTGCAGTATGACAAAAGACTGATGAAGAAGGTTTAAGCTCACCTGGAGAAGCAAGGGGCTGCCAGACAAAGTAGTGGTCTCACCACGATAAACAGCATCTAGATCCAACAGTGTCTCAGCGAAGACAAGTGGTACAAAGTCCTTCCCCTTCCACATCTGACTCGCGATATCAACCAGTGCACAACTAGCTCGTCCGTCAGAGGGGTTGAGAAGATACTGGGCAAGAAGATAGAAGCAAAGGGCATAACGACGCCACAGCTAAAAGTCGAGGTCGCTGAGGTCACCGGTAAAACGAAACCTATCAATGAGCCATGGAATGTCAAGGTAGTCATCCGATGTCAGAAGAGAAGCTTCTATCCTAGATAGGCCACAGAGTTGCATTACCCGTTGCCAAGCCGAAAGGGGGAAAGTGGGAACAACAACGAAACCTCGCGGAGTCAGGTCCAAAATAGCAGCAAACTCCTCCAGAGTGGGGCATATCTCTTCAAGACCGAACCGGATCCCATAATCGAGCAATAGCTCCCAATAAAGGTCTGTCAGTCTTTACGGCCATTAGAGAAAACAAGGAGTTGATGCCGAAAGGGGCAAAGTTTAAGCGCTCGATATGAGAGAATGCCTCAATTCATAAAGAAAGGGGGCCAACCATTTGAGTGAGAGTAACAGAAAATGGGGCCACTAAAGCTATATTTATAAGGCATGAAGAGGCTGGGAATAGAAAAGGCAGCCAAAAGTACAATCAAAGTGGCGATCGCCACCTTGGAGTAGGCGACCGCCAACTTGAAAGGGAACCGTACAGTGACATCATCCCTTTGACCAGGTGACCGCCAAGATGAAAGTGGCAACCGTCAGGTTGGATGTGGCGACCGCCATGTTAAAAGGTGGCAGGCATGTATCAATTTGTGGATTCTGCAGTTTGTGTAAGTTTTGAAATTTGTATTATGCATCTATGACAGTTTGAGCAGTAAGTACAAAATAAACCATACAAGTAGATGAATATAAGGCAGTGAATGGCACAATGGCCCTAAAATGCATAGAATGTATCAGAATGTAAACTAGGGCACCTATGCCCAATAACTAGAAAACAAGGGCACGCAGGCCCATAAATGTATCAAGCTGGGGCACGCAGGCCCATGAAAACCAAATGTATGAAAAGAAAGTGTATCTGAAAATAAATGAAACTGAGGGGGAGCTCTCGCTCTCACTGAAGCCTCGAGCGAACCCGACGGGAGGAAGGACCGGCCTCGTCCGAGCTGACATCCTCGAAGAGGCTCTCGATGTCATTGCTACCATCACCATCGCTGCCGGAGTAAGAAGATATAGCTCTGGAACGACTCCTAGCAAAAGAGATGGATCCACTAGAGCGAGCTCGAGAAGATGTTCGGGAACCACGACCTCGAGCTGGGGCTGGGGCTGGAGCTGGAGCTGGAGGCCTAACCGGAGCCTGTGGCGGTACTATGCCGGTAGCTAGAACTGGAGGCTGTCAAAAGAGAAGTAAGACTCAAAACAGAATACTGACAGAAAGTGCAGAAAAATAGAAAAGAATGTGCAAACTACTTACAATGGCCACTGGCGTGAAAGCAACGTCGGCTGCTCGCATCGAGGCATCTATCTGCTAAACCAGTGTCCTTAGGCCGGTGACTATCAGCGTCGTACGGTTTAACCAAGCCTGGTCGATCTGCAAAGAATCAAAGAAAGCAGTTCAAGAAAACTAGACAAGTAAAAAGAGTAAGTAATTGAAGGAAAGGTAAAAGATAAACCTGGCCGATGTCAGCCCTGAACTCCGGCGCTAGCAGAATAGGGACTGGCAGAGGAAACGAGAAGCCGTACGCTACGGTCTGGACATCCCATTGAATCTCTGGGCCCCTCATCCCGCCAGCAGCATCACCACCACCAGCAGCTCCGGCAACGGCAGCTCCAGCAGCACCGGCATCTTTTTTTCTCATTTGAAATGGGGAGAAAATAAGTTTTCTCAGCCAAGAGAGCTTTGTTCAAGAAATCGTGTATCTCCATTTCCTTATCTCATTATTTTATTTATGGAAAAGTTAGGCCAAGCTATCAATCATTGTGTTTGCAGTGACATTGGAAATGAGTGAAAACTTTAAGGAATGGGCCAGCTATTTCTCATTTATTTTTTGCAAATGATCTCATTCTCTTTGGAGAAGCAACTGACAGAAAAGCCCTTGTGGTGGCTGATATTATGGATAATTTTTGTAATTACTTATGGTAGAAAGTAAATCTTCTAAAATCTAAAACTCTATATTGCTATGAGTCTCCCTCGAAGTAGGACCATGATAATCGACAACGTAATATCCCATACTTTAGAAATCAATAAAAAATAAAGTATGTTTCGAATCAAACTAGTCCTTGAACCTAACTTCTTTGAGAAGAGTCGACTCAGTTGTTTAATCTTCTGGAACTCTGGATTTGGAATAGACTGAGAGC
>JAOTRH010227173.1:0-10302 GCA_034768845.1 Heliamphora exappendiculata
GATTTGATTTTCTCAACTATGTGATCCTGGAGTTGAGTAGCTACATAATTATTGGATTTATCATATGCTTCTTGTTATATATTATTAGACTTGTCAACTAACAAAAAATAAATCATTAACATAATATTTTTTTAATACATTAACTTTCTTATCTGGTAATTGATTTATCTTCTACAATGTTCATGTTATTTTAAAGTTATTTAGTTTTTTGAGAAGTCATAATTTTAGGTATTTTCAAAACTTTAACTATTTTTTTTTTTAAACTTATAAAAGTATATAGTTTGGACAATTTATTTTACCGAGTCAACGCGTGAAATTAAGTGTATATTCAATTTCTGTAAATAATGACACAACTTCTTCACTTTAATGTGAACATTAAAGCGAGATATTTTTTTATAGATTTGGATCTTTGTCCCACCATTTGCCCAATTGAGATGGCGTATGGTTCCGTTATTTGATCATTGTGCTTAGCTAACATGGATTTGAGCAAATCATTTAAAGCTCAATATACAAGATAAGGGGTTCTTCAAAAGTGTTTTGGTAAAACTTTCTATTATAATTTTTAATTTTTTGTTAATAATTTTAATTATAAATTATAATATATTTCAAGCACCTACTATTTTTATTATAAAATATAATTTTTTCTTTTTATTTCAACTACAAACTATAATATTTACCGAGTTACCGCGTGAAATTAAGTATGTATTCAATTTTAGTAAATAATAACACAAACTTCTTCACTTTAATGTGAACATTAAAGCGAGACATTTCTTTTTTTATAGATTTGAATCTTTGTCCCACCATTTGCCCAATTGAGATAGCGTATGATTCCATTATTTGATCATTGTGCTTAGCTAAATTAGTATGTCATCGACATACTAACAAACAATGACATAACCTTTGTCAGTATTTTTCACATAGACTCATTTATTCCGAAACCATTTGACAGTATTACACTGTCAAATTTTTCATGCCATTGTTTAGGTGCTTGTTTTAACCCGTAAAGAGACTTAACAAGCTTATAAACCTTCTTCTCCTGTCCTGGAGCTATAAAACCCTCAGGTTGTTCTATGTAAATTTTTTCATGTAAATCTCCATTTAAGAAGACTGTCTTAACATCCATTTAATGTATTTCTAAATCAAACAATGATGCAATAGAAATCAACATCCTAAAAGATGTTATTCTGGTTACAGGCGAGTAAGTATCAAAATAGTCCAACCCTTCAGTTTGCTTGTATCCCTTAACTACAAGCATCGCCTTGTATTTTTCAATGGATCCATCTGCTCTCATTTTCTTTTTGAATATCCATTTATATCCAAGAGGTTTACAACCAGGTGGTAGATCCACCAGTTTCCAGGTATGATTTTGCAAGATGGATTCAATTTTACTATTGATTGCCTCTTTCCACATAGGTGCATCCAAAGAGAACATTGGAGCCTAAAAAGTTTGAGGCTCGTTTTCTAACAGAAATTTTAGAAAATCTGGACCAAAGGACTTGGATGTTTTAGCACGTTTACTACGTCTAGGTCCATCATCCTCTCTCAATCCTTGATCCACATCCTCCACATCTTCCACTTCCACTTGGCTACTGCCTACTGCAGTTTCATAAGTTCTTTTGAGAGAACTTATCTCTTGTGTAGATTTGCACAGAAATACATGCTCAAAGAACGATGCATTTTTAGATTCAATGACTGTGTTCACTTGAATCTCAAAATTATCACTTTTTTGTACTAGAAACCGATATACACTACTATTATTTGCATATCCTATAAATATACAATCAACAGTTTTTTGTCCAATCTTGATCCTTTTTGGATCTAGAACCGCAACCTTAGTTAAACACCCCCATACTCTTAAGAATTTATAGGAAGGCTTTCGACCATTCCATAATTCATACGGAATTTTATTCGTTTTCTTATGGGGTATTTTGTTGATAATGTAATTGACAGAAAGTATCGCTTTCCCCTACAAGTTCTGAGGTAACCCAAAACTAATGAGTAAAGCATTCATCATTTCTTTTAAAGTTCTATTTTTTCGTTCAGCAACTCCAATTTGCTGTGAAGAATAGGGAGTTGCTGTTTGATGGAAAATTTCATGTTGTGAACAAAATTCACCGAAAGGTGATTCATATTCACCTCCCCTATCACTCCTTAAGGCTTTAATCTTTTTGCCAAGTTGGTTATCAACCTATGTTTTATACACAATAAAACTGTCTAACGCTTCATCTTTGCTCCTTAGCAAATACACATAGCAGTACCTAGTACAATCATCTATAAAAGCGATAAAGTACTTTTTGTCTTCTTGTGTTTGAATAAATTTCAAATCACATATATCACTATGGATTAAACCAAGAGGCTCGGTACTTCTTTTCACATACTGGAAATGCACTTTAGCTAACTTAGTTTCTACACAAATTTCATATTTATGATTTGAGTCAATTTTAAATTTAGGTAAATAATTCATGTTAATAAATCTACGCAAAATATTCAAAATTAATATGTCATAATCTACCATGCCACACATAAAAAGATTCAAGCATATAAGCAGAAGATGTAGAACTTTTATTAATCATTTTGGGAATCACAGTCATTATATTGAGCTTAAACAAGCCATCTGACAAGTAACCCTTCCCCACAATCATGCCCTCTTTAGTGAGTACAAACTTGTCAGACACAAAAGCCAACCTGAATCCATTTTTGCTCAACAAAGATCCCGACACTAAATTCTTCCAAATTTCTGGCACATGTAGGACATTGGTGAGGGTCAGCTCCTTTTCGAAGGTCATCTTCAACACAACATTTCCCTGTCCTTCCACATTTACAGTAAAAGAGTTCCCCATATATAGTTATTCTTCACTTGTCACTGCTTGATAAGTGGTGAATATTTTATGGTATGCACACACATGTTGGGTTGCACCAGTATCCACCCACCACTCTCTTGGATTGGATCTAACCATGTTGACCTCGAATACTACTGCTGTCAGGTTCATTTCAGACACATCAGATGAGAGGTTCTCAATTTTTGCAACATTTGCCTGAGAATGCTTTTGCCTCTTCGAGGCATTTCCCTAGTCCTTACGGCTACGGTAGTCTTTTGCCCGATGGCCCGGCTTGTCACACACGAAGCACCTATCTTTGAACTTCTTAGAATCACCACCCTTGGTCTTCTGGTTGTGATTCTTTCGCTTCTTCCCTTTCGGGGCTTGTTCCACCACATTGGCCTTCGCATTGAACTGGAACTCCTGTGTTCCCTTCTTCTCGGCGATGCGATTATCCTCCTCAATCCTAAACCTCACAATCAGGTCTTCAAGCTTCATTTTTTTCCATTTGTACTTCAGATAGTTGTTGAAATCCCTCCAAGACAGTGGGAGCTTTTCAATAATAGCAGCCACTTGGAAGGACTCACTTAAAGTCATGCCCTCTGCATGAATCTCATGTAGAATCAGTTGAAACTCTTGGATCTGCCTGATGACGGTCTTCAAATCCACCATAAGAAACTCGAAGAATCTGCCGATGACAAATTTTTTCATCCCGACATCTTTTGTCTTGTACTTCTTGTCAAGTGAATCCCACAGTTGTTTTGTCGTTTTCAACGGACTGTACACGTTATACAATGTGTTGTCCAGACCGTTCAGAATGTAGTTGTGGCACAAAAAGTCAGCATGCCGCCATGCATCGACAGCAGCCACAACCTGTCTATCGCCCTCGTTCTCAGACAACGAAGGAGCATCCTCTTGGAGGAACCGCGCCAAATTCAGTGTCATCAGGTATAACATTATCTTTTGCTGTCACCTCTTAAAATCTATCCCATTAAATTTTTTCAATTTTTTCCTGCGGCTCACAAGAACCGAAGCAGAAATTGGGACCAGAATAGATGCCGGAATCGTGGCTGGAACAGAAGCCACCACAGGGGTAGAAGCTGTAGGGGTATGATCCATTCTGTTGTCGATTTCGATTTTCATAACTGCAAAAGTCGAATTACCACCAAAACAGAATTCAATAATAAGTTGATTACACTTATGCACAATAATTTAAAACTATAATAACAGAATTAAATAAACCAAGTGTCTGAAACTTTAAAACAGTGTATTAAAGTACTATATCTCAAAGTAAATAGTACAATAAAGCACTACAGAAAATTAAAAACTGCATTAACTAAATACTGACAGTTTGTAATTGCAAAAACATAAAGTAATTCTAGAAACAATGTATGAATATATATATATATATATATATTCTGTCTTAGGATTGTTAGAATAATTTTTTGAATTTTTCTGAAAGTACCAAAAAATTGTTGACAAAATACGGACAGCAATAATAAATTTTTTTTAAAAATTTGATTTTAATTACCAAATTATATAGCAAATATAAAATTGTAGTAAACAGATATGACTTGTAATAAACAGAATCAAACAACATATATGGAACAGTAAACTGTTTTATATTATTGAACGAGAAATTAAAAATTAAAATAAAGACTGTTTTAGTATGTTGTTTTAGGCAAATGAACTAAATCAGTACGGAAATTAGTAAATCAGAACAGAACCAGTAAATTAATAAGATGTAACTCGAATGGAAACAAATTAAAAAACAGAACAGGTAAGATAAAATCGGAATAGTCTTACAGAACAGATGAAATGAAGATTGAGACCGAGTCCAACGCTGAGCATTGTGTTCTTAAGACAGAATACGCCATCGCCTCGGTGCATGCGATTGAACGAGCGTCTGCCTCCAGAATAAAATAGTTTTCGTGTGCAGAGGAAGCACGGCGATCTACACACCAGCGAACGCTTCTGTGTTTGAACTTTCTCGGGAAGCTTATGATTGGAATGATGATGATGCAGAGTTTCGACAAGGGGAGTCGGGAATTGAATACTGAAAATGGGTGCTAGCATAGCCTATTTATAGGCGTTAGAAGGTGACGGTTCGGTTTAAACCGAACCGACACGGCACCGGTTCGGTCTGCCCCAACAGACTCAAATCAAACCGGACTCCAACGGCTCCAAACTGCCAACGGTTTGATTATAACGATAACATTTAAAACTTAAATTTTTTGTAAAAAAAATAAGCGTTGGACCGATCTAACTCGTGACCCACGAACCCAGGCCTGGCTGGCAGCGCGGGGTTCAATGGACCAAGTAAAATTTTGTCCATAACTCCTCCCAACAAAAGTTGGGATGACCCAAATGATCAACCCTTTATCTCCAACCTAGGCTTTGTAAGCTATCAAAACTTTTTATCTCCATCCAATGGGGACAAAGTTATTCTTTTATAGTTGTTGAAAACCCACTATTTTCATTTCCAAGCAATATGGGATAGATGCAAGTTACCATTATTTTGTTAACTTCAATGGCACACTTTTAGAGTCAATTTTTCATTCACCCATTAATAGTTTTGAATGTCACAAAATTTATGATTACTCTACTTATAAAGATAAACAAATTAGAACTTGAAATTATAAAAAAAATTTAATCGAACACAAAAATAATTAGTTTCAAAATTAGCTAAAAATCATGTTCTAATTTTTATTCAAAATTTTTTTTTTTTCAACAATGCGCACTGCCCCCACACTCCATGGCTCGCTATCGATTGTCCAGAAACGAGCATATCGCAAAAAGCGCCGTCGCGGCTTCCTTAATTCCTCGGCCGTTTCCATCCTGGAGAAGCGAAACCAGAGCTCGAACCGCGTGCGGGTACTCCCAAATCGAGACCTTGTTCACTTCCCAACTCGTCCCTCTTTGAGTACTGCTTCCTAGTTGAGGATGCAGAAAAGACATTGTGCGTATTCTGTGACCTTCTATGGGGAGAGATCGAGAGCCAAGTATGCAGGAACAAGGGAGGGGTCAGTGATAGGGATACTCTGTTTCTTGTTTTCCATGGAGGGCCTTTGCCTTCTTCTGGTTTCTAATTTGTCTTTCTCTGTGAATTGTGAATTTGTGATTGCACTTCTCGTTTCAATTGTTTGATGAATTGATGCGCGTTTGTAAGAGATTCACAAAAACTCTTTACACTTGCATTTCAAGTGTTTAATATGTGTTCTAGGTGAGTCACTTGCACTTTAAAATGTCTATTCTTTTGGGTAATTCATATTCAATTGTTGGGATTACATTTCAAATTTTGACAGTAGGATTGTCCGGGATAATATGCTTAGGGGACTTCTGGTTCTACATGGTGTCAATTGTGCTTCCGGTGGAGAGAGGTCGGAGAAGACAGTATTTGGTGTTACAGTACAAGCATGGAAGACATAAGCCATGGCTTTTTTCACAGAGACTCTTTACTCTTGCACGGTGTTTGGTGTTATTTTAAAATGCTATGGCTTTTTATCGATATCAATGTATGTATATATGTTTGTGTATGTTAGGGATTTATATGTTTCAGAGGAAGAAGATAGCGAGCAAGGGTCATAGAGGCCAGTGACAAGGGAGATCATTGACAAGGGTATTTATGTTTTTTTTTTTTAAAAACTTAAATTAAATAAAAATTGTTTTTTTTATTGATAAAGGAGGCCAGTGATATTTTAAAAAAATAAAAAGAGTATTTTTTTTTTGTTAAAAATCTTAGAAGAGATCAGTGTAATTTACTTTTTTTTAATATTAATCAAGAAAAGTCATTTTTATTTTTAATAATTTTTTTAATACTGATTTTAAAAAATTATTTTTTAAATTTATTATCACCTCGGTATAATTTTGACGCAGTCTCACAGATTTTTAGCGCAGTCCAAGCCCACCGAATTCCTGCCAACGTTTAGGTTGGACTGGCCAGACGTTTTAAGGTGGGAGGCCCAAACCCAACCTTAGAGGTAATTGGGCCTGAGTTGCAAGCTCGGGCATTTTGAACCTTTTTTAATAAAAAATATGTCATAAAAATTTGAAATTATTTTATTTTATTTTTTCTTACATTTATTCTTATTGTTTTATCACTTTTATGTATAATAGAAATAGTATATGTTATGTTTCTTATAATTTATTTTAGTTAATAAATAAAATTATTCTAAATCTATAATAATCATCCTTTTAACTATTATTTAATTTTTGTGCAATTGTTTTTCTTTGTATATAATAAAACAAATAAAATCAACTTATTAAGTGCGAGACATGATATTATTATTCCAGAATAATAACATTATTGTTCAATAAAAAGTACTATTATTAATAAGTGAATAATAATAGTTTTTTACTCTTATTTTGGTCACTTTATTATTCAATGAAAAGTATTATTATTCAATAAAAAACAACATTATTATTCAATTAAAAGTAATATTATTAAATAAATAATAATAATTTTTTCTCTTTTTTGGCCACCAAATCATTGGCAATCAATCTAGGCCATCAAATTTAAAAAAACAACCGTTCATGGCCATGGCGGGCCAACGCGCTTCGAGCTCTAGAACACAGGCCCAAGACTAACCCAGATGTATGCAGACTTGAGTTCAGACTCGGACCTAGTTCTTACAATGTTAGGTTCGGAGCAGACATAATTGACCCACGGGCAGCTCAATTTATACCCCTTAGTCATGACGAGAAGAGTTGAACACGTAAAAAATCTAAACACAAATATTAGAAAAAATAAGTTTTAAAAAAAGGAGACAAGAATAAGCTATTTGGAAGCAGCTCTCCCAAACACTACCAATATTGTTATGTAAATTCACAATGAAAAGATTCAATCTCCAGAAAACTTCAACATGAGATTCAACATTCATGCATTCATTCCAACTTACTTTTGCAAGTAAAATTGTAAAATTATTACACAAGCATTTCAAATGCTACAGGAATTTCGGGAAGTCCACTCTATAATGTAATGAAATAGAAATGAAAACTGAAACCCAAGGAGAATTGCAAAAGGCAGTAATTGAAAGAACTCAAAGGGGTCCAAAAGGCATCAATGTAAGTTTTACAAGGAAATGTCTTTACCAAAAAGTTCAGTTATTCCCTTTGCAGGATCACTATTTTTCACGATCGACTCTCCAACCAATACCTGGTAAGGGCACAACATAAAATTTTCATTCTAAGTAGCAATATTATTTGGAACAAATGCAAATAATTTCATTCTAAGTAGCAAAAAGTACATTTGGTTAAAAATTGACTTTAAGCCACGACGAAGAGAGGATATTTTGATTTGACAGTCGACTTTTTTATGAATTTAAGCATAAAGGCTGAAACCCCAGTTTTAAGTCGAAGCCAAATGAGACATTGCATGAAGCAGGAGCCAGAGGCAGGAGCGGAAGCAGGGCTTGGGGAGGGGGAGCAAGGGAGGGGCACAAAAAAGAGTGAGTTTAAGAGCGGGGAGCGAGGGCAGGAGAGGGAAAAAAGATCCGAAGCGGGAGTGAGATTCTGAAGTGGAAGCAGCACCCTCGGTCGGGGGTTTCTGCTACTAAGCTCTTGACTCTCAGTTGCCTCCAACCACTAAGCTGTTGACTCTCAGTTGTTTGATGCAACCGAGAAAGTAATTGAGTCCTAATCTTGCTCTATCAGGAATAACATTCTTTGCATAAAACCTTAATTTATAACCTTTTCTAAATAAAAATAATAATAATAATTTCGGAAGTGGAAGCAGCACTCTCGGTAGGGGTGTCCTTCTACTAAGCTCTCGACTCTCAGTTGCCTCCTACCATTAAGCTGTTGACTCTCAGTTGTTTGATGCACCCAAGAAAGTAATTGAGTCCTAATCTTGCTCTATCAGGAATAACATTCTTCGCATAAAACCTTAATTTATAACCTTTTTCTAAATAATAATAATAATAATAATTTCACATGAGCAATAAGTAAAACATGGTTGATGCCGCATAATCCCAAGCAACTGCAAGACAATACTTCCATCTCAATCAAGGAGTGAACCCTTCTTTGACCTCCCTCATTCATGGTTGCCCAGAGAAAGAGCAGCAGGGGAAAGAAGAAATAAAAAGAAAAGGGGGGGAGAAGTTGGGGGCCAGCATTCGCTTTGATGAAAATAATTGTCCGATGTCTGGGACATTTTTCATCTCAAAATAGTCATATTGCATTCTCAATATTAAATAACTGGGAAATCCAATGGCAATCTACTTTTGACTCAGATATTAATTTAACTTCTGTGAGAAAGAACTGGCAGCGCTTACCGCTTTAACACCAGATTCCTGCATATAAACAATATCGGCCGGAGTAAAGAGCCCAGATTCCCCAACCACCTGAAAGGTGAAAAAGAGGAAAGGAGAGGTCAAACTTCGTTAGAGCACTAAGGAATAAGCAACCCTCCTATCACCATGAGAAACAATAACCTGACCAATTACAAGGTATGTTGTTTAGTTAATAATTACGAGGTCAATACGAAGTATAGGGTCACTTACAACAATGTCTTTCTGCCGGATCATTTCCCCACGCTTTCCTTCAAGAAGCTTCTTTGTAGTACTAATATCAACCTCAAAGGTTTCTGTATAAAAGTATAACTTGTTGACAACAAAGTTTACGATCAAGACATAATTGACATGCATGATGGTTTACTGCTTTTGTTTTGTTCTTTCGTGCCTAGGTGGATTGATGGCAAGAATTTAATCCTTGAAGGAGAGAGGAATGTTTGGAAACCCCCACCCGCCCCTCCCCCCCAAAAAAATACGAAAAATAAAGGCATATGAAATAATGTTGCTGAATCAACCCCTTATTCGTCCGAGTCTCTATGTATTGGAATTAGATAGTTACTTGAAATTATTACAGGAAAACGGTGTCATTTGTTTCGGCAGACTAACAGTCCGCCCAGACTATTAATCCGGAGTATAGTCCAATCCGATATTTGTTTGTATAAAAAAATCTCCGGACTATTTAGCAGGACGGATTATTAGTCCGTCAAATGAGGAATAACTTAGTGAAGGGGAGGAGGGTGTGAGATTATGAATGATTGAATTAATGAGTGAATTTAAAAATTTTAAAAAATAATAAAAAATATTAAAATATTAAATTTAATATTAATACAAGGGTAATATTAAAAATTGACCATTATAATCCTATTCAACGTTATTTAATCCCACTCAAATCAAACATGAGTTTACCTAGTTCGTTATTTAATCCTACTCAATTCAAATACAAAAAAAAATAATCACACCTCATTACTAATCCCATTTCATTACCAATCCCACCTCACTACTAATCTCACCCAATCTATACCGGTTATCAAACGAGTATGTATCTTATCACGTATAAGCATAACACATGACTGTACTAAGACTTCAGTTAGCAATGGATGTAGCATAAAGAAAAAGAATTGGGAAAGAAACATAATAATCCAAGCAGAGGCCCCAGAAATTTGGATCGACAAGTATCTTCCTTTTTTATTATT
>JAOTRH010227184.1:0-10302 GCA_034768845.1 Heliamphora exappendiculata
TATAATAGAATAAAATCAAATCAGAATAAAATCAATCTAATCAATCTAATATTCTAATCAATCTAAATCTAATATTTTAACACATATGAAGTGTAAAGGCCGTGTTACTACGTGCCCATTTGACAATCCAGTTTACCATTAATTTTCTTTTTTCCAAACTTCAACTTCATAAGTAAAATGTTCATTTAATTTAAAAATATATTTCAAGTACACAATCAATTTCTTTTTCACCATTAAATTTTGAGACTTCAAATAAAAAAAACTAAAAAAAGCAAAAGGCTAGTTTTAAGTCGTAGACTAAACGAAACTGCATAAAAAACTCTAGTTAACACTTAATGGCATGGAACTACACAATATTTGGAATCGCACTAAGATATTGTAGTTATAAGTCATGGGGTATGTATAATTTTAATTTTTAACTTGAGAAAAAATTACTAAGTTGATACTAGTAGAGATAACCTTTTAATAAGGTGAGTTGAAATAATTTAGCTAACGATGTGAGATTTACATTTCATACCTTATATATTGTTGAATCAATTCTAATTTAAGAAACTAAAAGATGGAGTTAACTAACTTATGAGGCAACTATCAAGTCTGGAGTTATGTTTGCACCCTGAAATAATAAATAGTATGAGAAGTTAAGTTTTAAGATGTCACAAAAATATGTGATTATTTGGTGTCTTAGGGGCAAAACCCCACAAAATCATATAAGGTTTATAACTCTTTTATGTGAATACCCACATAATTGTGTGGGCCCATAAAATATTGGAGTATTATGTGACGTTGCTCTTAAAGTAGCAAATATTTTTCTTAGGAGAAGATTAGATGGGTGAGGAGATGATACATTATAATCAAGAGGAAGGGAAATGTTATTATCAAATTTAAATATTCTAATTTTAATTAAGAAAATAAAGTGAAAAGTGGCAACTCATAAAGGCAAAATACTTTCCGTAGAAGATAAGGATTGAAATATATTATTCCTGTTTAAAAATTTAAAAGAATAATTTGACATAATTTTTTCTAATTAAAAAAATATATCTGACTTGATCGTCGGAGAATCCATTGATATAAAATCACTAACGGATATTTTACCCATTTTTTATATAGACATACGTGGAATTCATTCATAACTGTTTAACCAACTTGATGGAAACAATAAATTTCAATTCATTCACAACTGTTTAACCAACTTGATGGAAACAATAAATTTCAATTCATTCATATCTTCTATACTTTCTTATAGCAACTATAGAAAATAACAAAAAGGACAAAAAGGCTGCTAGAATTGGATGGCTTGGCTGTCAACAACATAGCAAAATATATATTGAATTTCATAATATAATTTCCACAAGTAATATTTCAATTTTCAGATTTCATTATTTACATGAATGCAAAAAATTACAGGATACTATTTTATTATGGAGTCCTGTAATTTTCATAGTTTTGTTTGGGTTAAAATTTAAAAAATTTGTTTATTTTTATTTTTTTTAAAAGCTTTTTTTTTGTTTTTGGTTAAAATATTTTATTTTTTTAAATCGCCTCGATGAGATGAAACAAAAAAAGTTAAAAAAAACTTAATAAAAAAATAAAAATAATTTACTAAAAATAAGTATAAGTAAAACAAAATAAACAAATAAATAATTATCCCAAACGAGCTTGTTTTGTAGTGCTGCTTTAAATCATATGCACAATCCATTTTTATGAAGAAAAAAAATATAACAAAATAACGTGATTAACTTTATCGAAGTAATTGAATTTTTTTTGAATGATAGATATATACCTAAGGAACTGAATGGAATTATCAAAATGGAACCCTAGGTCCCAGCGGTGGATCCTATAATTTCTAATAAGGTCTCCATTAATAACCTGACTTTAAGTTGGGATTTTCTTTTTGAAGTTATTTTAAATTTAAAAAGTTACAAATTTGCTTAAGAGATAAATAAGTAGGGTGTCTAAAAATTTGAAAAAATCAAAGAATCGGTACAAATCGAATCAATCCGTGCGGATTGATTTGGTTTTACTTTGAGTTGGTTTGATTCCGATTTTAAAAATATGTAAACCGTAGACTACGAATCGATTCACGAATTTTAAACCACGATTTTAGTTCAGAACCGAATCGAACCGAAATATTTAATTTTGTATATATATATATATATATACACATACATATATTATTTATAATATATAAATATCACTTAAATATCTTTTATATTTATATTTATAACATATAAATTGCCACATTCACTTCATGCCGTTCAGGTTTCTGTACTTTCTTAAACTAATAAGTTATAGTTGCTAACTAAGAATCTCATTTGAAATTTTACATTTAGTTATTGTCGCGTTCACTTCACGTTCACAATTACGTGTGCTGTGATGAACAATTATAGTTTTTTGTGTTACTGTTTTGAATTATAAAAAAATATCTTTATTGAGTATTAATGTATTTTTGTTTAGATTTTAATACTTTATATTGGAGCATTGTATATTAGTAGAACCATGGTTTGTAACCAGAACTGAACCATTAATAATGGATTCAGTTTGGTTTGATTATAAAAGTTACACGATTTGGTTTAGTTCTAAAATTACTAAAATCGTAAGAATTGATTTGGTTCTTGATTTTATTCAAAATCGATTCAAACCGGATCGTATACACCCCTATAAAATCTGGTGATATTAAGCTAAAAGAGTAATTTTTTTTGTTTAGAATTATTATAATTTTTTAAATTTTATTTTTAAAAATTTTTATATTCAATATAAATCTTGTTTGACAGATCTTTACGAGTAGATTTTAAAAATAATTTTTATAAAAAATATATATGTATAATAAATGTTATGATATTTTTTAAAAATATAAAAAAAATTTATGCAAAAAGAAAAAAAAGGCTAAAGCCTTTGAGTTAAAAAATAAAGCTTTTTAGCTTTTAAAGTTTTAAACAAAAAATAAAAAAATAAATTTAAAATTAACTTAAAACTAATAACCAAACGAGGCCTAAAGTTTGTACAATTTTTATCTGAACTGCATAGACAAGTTATTCTCACTCTCAAAATCAAATTATTGCAAGCATACCAAGTTGCCTCATCTGAACCACGTGACACCTGTAAAGCACGAATATTTTTATAGAAACGTTGTACTCATATCGAGTACATATTAAATACGGTAAATTACACTTATATATTTTATATTTAAAAATAATAATATTAATATTTTTTTTATTTTTAAAAATATTATTATATTTTTTTATATTTTTATTTTTATAATACTTAAATTTAAAAGTTAACTTTCGTTAACTTTTCAAACAGAAATATTGTTGAAACAATTTTTTTAATTTTTTTAATTACAAAATTTTATTTAAAATTTTTTAATTAAAAAGTAAAAAATTACTAAATACAAAAATAAGTAATATAAAATTTTATTTATTTTAGTAAAAACTTAAAAATAAAAATAAATTAATAAATTAAATTTTATGTTACTTATTTTTGTATTTAGTAATTTTTTATTTTTTAAATAAAATTTTGTAATTAAACAAAAAAAACTAAAAAAATAAAAAAAAAACAGTTTTAACAGTGTTTCGTTTGAAAAGCTAACGAAAGTTAACTTTTAGACCTAAATGTTACAAAAATAAAAATATAATAGAGTACAGTAATATTTTAAAAAATAAGAAGAATATCAATATTACTACTCTTAAACACAAGATGTGTAAGTATAATTTATTCTATTAAATTTTGATAATTACATGGTACTTTTAAATACATACCAAATTGACAAAACACATAATTATATATTCTTTTTCTTAATTTCTGTCCACCATGATTATTGTGGGTGTTTAGGAATACTACTATTAATAACTTATAAATTATAACTTATAGCAAAAATGATGAGTGTTTGATAAAATTTATAATTTGTAAATTTAGTATGTATTTAAATTTGGTATGTATTTGAAAGTACCATGTAATACTACTATTAATAACTTATAAATTATAACTTATAACAAAAATTATGAATGTTTGATAAAATTTATAATTTGTAAAGTAGAATAATTTATAACAGAAGTTATAAGTGTTTAAAATAAATTATAATTTATAATTAAAAATAATAACAAAAAATATTTCCAAACACCTCCGATATATCTAATAAAATAATTAACTTATATTCTACTCGAAATAATTCTTACTTTTATAGTTTTATAGTGATATAAAATAACTTCATAAGTTTTTTTACTTTATTTGACAAAATTCAGAAATTAGCTTTAGATCCCGATTGATAACTAATTTAAAAGTTAATTTTTTTTTTCATTTTTAGTTACAAAATTAAATTGAGTTCAAATTATGTTGATTTGTAACTTATATTTTAAGTTAATTTTGTTCAAATTGGTTATTTTGGTAAAAAATTAATTTTTTTTATTTTTTGTTCAAAATAAACAATTTTACCCTTTTATATATTTGATATTAACAATTATATGTAATTGATAGTGGTAGTAAATAAGTCATGAATAGATGATATTATTATATTTTAAAAGTGATAGAAATTTAAATAAAATATTCTGAAATTTTGTGTTTTGATTTGAATTTTTTATTTTTTAGCTTTTTTTCTTTTTTTAACCAATCTTGACTTTTTTTGACATTTTTAGTTTGTAAGGCTCAATTTGGGTTAGATTTTATAATGTTTCCATATTTTTATTTTTTGACTGGATTTTTTTTTATATTTTTGAATTTTTTCAATGAGATAAACTTGCAACCTAAGAAATTTTGATCCAAAGATGAATTTTTTTTATTAAAGACAAAAATAAGTAATTTAAGTTTTGGCATATTAGCTTTTTTTATATTTTTATACTTTAATTTAATATTTTTATTTTTTTGGTTCGTCTTAAAAAAATTTAAAAATATAATAATTTAACTAAATAATAAAAAAACTATTTTAAAAATAATTATTCCAGGCCATGCCTAAGTTTATTACTATACGTAGTAACAATAACTCCAATTTGTTTAATTTTGGTTTTAGAATGTGATTTGAATATTTAATCGGGTAAATTATTAATTAATTTTTTATATTTTGATTTTTTAATTGTAACATATATAGAATATAATACTCTGAAGTTTTTAAATATGATTTTTACGATATACCACAATTGTACTTATATTTTATTTTTTAAAATTTTTTCATTGTATCAACGACGGGCAAATTATTAGGTACTCTTGGAGTACTTGTATGTGATGCCACATGATATTTTTAATAGATAAATAATGACAATTTATACAATATGAGTTACATTTTGTCTCATAATTATTTAATAAAAATGAGTCATCATGTTCCTATCGTATCAAATTGGGTGAGAGTACAATATGAACTTTTCACATGGTACTCCAAAAACACTGAATAATACTCACTCAAGAGAGTTTGCCACTGTCATACCAGATAAGAGTACCACATAAATTTACCATATGATATTACGAAAAAACTAAATAATTACTCGTATAATACAATGTTTCATAACTTTAACACACTACTAAACTCCCTTAAGTGAGCATTGATATGATACGTCGGTATACTGATTTAACAATTACATGAAACATGCTTGGATTTGTAATTTTGGTTCGGCCTGGGCCTGTGTTCGATGGGCTCGTGCTAAATTTTCGAGCTGGGTCGAATTTTTTATTTAGAAATCGACCTAAATCTTAGGAGTATTGCGCTCGGACTAGGGTCTCGGGCTCGAGTCGGTCCTAGGCTTAGGAGAGGCTCATGCCCAGAATTAGGGGCTACAGGCTTAGGTCAAGCTCGGGCCTTGGCTGGACCAAGTCCGCACAATAACAGGCCACGAGAGAGAGAGAGAGAGAGAGTCATGGACTTTTTTTACACCCAGGGTAACACGCCACATGTGTTCGTTCAAGGAGTGGAATTCAATTGATTAATGTGTTTGTGCAAGGAGGGTAGAAACTCAATGAGAGTGTTCCTTAGAATCCAGAATACATAATAAAAGTAAATTATTAAAAAATATAAATAAAAATATTAGTATGGGAATTTTTAAAAATTATTTTTAAAATTATTTTTGAGTCAGAGATTATTTATAAATATTATTAAGGACGCAAGAAAAATTTTAAAAATTCTAACGAAATCGATTCATGCGTACATCATGAGTGGTGATTAACTAGAATATTTTTATGACATAGTAACCGGTGATTATTAATATTTTTTAAATTTATTTTAGAAAAAAATAAACTGTTATCAGTTAATAAAAATATTTTTTTTTAACGAAAACCGGACAGAGGCTTATATTAATCCAATGAAATGATGCGTCCACGTCGGAAGGCACGGCGTTTCGTCGCCGCGTTTGGCGAATCCAGACATGGTCCCCCGTTGATACAGCTCAGCTCTTTCACCTCTCGTTTCTGATGCTACCTGCTGTGCTAACGTGGGCCTGCGGTAATGTTTATGCCAGTTACATGTGTGAGTAATTATTTACTACTTTCCAAAATTAAAAATAAATAAAATGTTAATAATAGTTAGACGATTTGAAAAAATAAATTTTTTTTTGATAAAAATATAAAATTATTTTAAAAAAATAAAGATATATCAAAATTTTTTTATTGTTTTAGTATATTTTTAAAAATTTTTGATCAATTTTTTTTTTCTCATTAAAACGATTCAAAAAATAATTTTTGTTTATCTAAAATATAAAAAACATAAAATATAAAATAAGAAAAAAAATCTAAATTTTAGTCCAAACAAGACTGTTATTTGTGTAAAATGTTTAGATATTTGTAAAAATAATAACTGGCCCGTTCAAAAATATATTAATATTAAACTTTGTTTTTTACCCCTATTAGATTCTTAAGGACAATTTTCTTTCTTCCATTTTTAGAATGACCCTTCTAAATATTATATAAGATCTTTTCTGTAGTAATTTTTATTTAATAATGTAATATTTTTGTATAAGACAATCGTGATTTTATTTTTTTTGGTAAAACTTGAGACAAAGACTAGCCATAAATTGCGTATCTGAGTTTTTTTATTTATCAAAAGTATCATATAAACAATGTTATATGCTGTATGAAATAATGTGTGAAATTCTTTTTTCAAAATTTTAATAACATTTATTAGTGTTTCTTAAAAAGCATGGATTGTTTTTTAAAAATAATTTAATTTTTTTTAACATTTTCAAACATAAAAACAGAAAACGAAATGGTGCATTCAAGACTTTAGCTAGCTGTCTCTCTGTTAAAGTTTATTTAGAAAAGCCCTAACCTGGCCCAATATATTATTATCACTTGACTTGAAATGGTGCATTCAAGATTTTGGGCCCCTCTATGAACTTCAGGCACACCACATAAACTGGGCCAAGTGACCCAAACCCCAACTCTTCCTCAGAAGGCGCTAGACAAAAAGTGAAATTATATGCAATCAAATGGGTTATAGACTTCAATCAAAAAAAAAAAAAAAAGGGGTTATAGACTTTGGCCCTGTTTGATCTAAATCTTAAAAAACTTTATTTTTTTTTAAACTTTTTTTTTATCTTCTAACTAAAATTTTTACTTTTTTAAATTGTCTCATGAACCGAAAAAGTGAATATTTGATCAAAATGTGAAAAAAGTTCACTAAAGACGGATAAGCAATATAAAATTTGGCTTATTAGTTTATTTGGGTTTATTTTTATTTTTTCCGAACTTTTTTAATATTTTGATGAAAAATTTATCTTTTCGAATTGTCTTGATTAGGGAAATCGAAAAGTTTAATGATTTAACCGAACGACAACACTAAAAAAGAAAATAGGTTAAATAAAATAAACACATAAGCAATTGTCCCAAACAAGGCCTTACTGTGGTTCATTTTTTTTCTCTTTGAAGGAACCATCATGTTCATGACCTCCTTCCTACACAATGAAAGATGACATACCAAGCATGTGAATCAAAATTATCAGAAAAGCACAATGACGTGGGCCACTGCTTGCATGTGCATGGTCCATCCATGTGAAACATCCAAGGATACTATTTAAAAAAAAAAAAAAAACATTTTGGTGCTTAATTGCTTGGACCATAGCCAAAAGGAAAATGGTTTGCATTCTGAAAATATAAAGCCCAATGCAACTTTGTGTTTTGTGCTGGTTGGTCAGTATTTAGTGTAAAGCTTCACACGGTAGCCGACCAATGTCTGGCATGTAATCACTTTCAGCTTAAATTTTTGATGCAGCCATGTTAGGATTATAAAACACTCTAAAGCAAGATGTATAAGAATCGATGCACAAAGATAAAAAAACATAATAAGAACACACATAAAATACAAGATTTATGCGGTTCATCAAATGGTACTTTCGCATGTACTGTGATGAGGAATAAGAAGTTATATTAAGATTTTCCTACACTGCAATATATATAGTTAGGGATAACAGTCTGGAAAATACCAAAAATACCCTTAAGATAGCTCCCCTAGGGGCCTAGCCCTGAACCCCTACCCTTGGACAGAGAGCTTCCCCTACCCTCCCAACCTCATTGCAAAATTGAATTCGGGAACATGTGTCTCGATATGCAGTACTAATCAGGAACCACATAATTTAAGAAGCCAAAGTATGACCTGTACAGGCATTATGATAGTTGGGTTGCGGGGGGCATGGACAGCAAAGCCTCTCAGTTCCAAACAAAACTTCCCTTTAAAGCAAGCCCACACAAAAAGACAGAAAGTGAACAAAATTATTTGTGCCAACCCCAAATGGGTACCATAAAAAGATGGGTTGTCCTACTTCCCATTCCATGTGCTCAAGATTTCAACAACAGCCAAGGAAAAAGAAAAAGGAAAAAGAAAGAAAAGGTGGAAAATCTGAAAGAACAAAAGAAGTCATGGCAGAGAATGAATGGCAGATAAGATGAAAAAGCAAAGTGATTGAATAGCTGGTACTTGATTGACGGGTTTTGGATCACTTTTTTGATGGATTTCAACAACAACCTGCAAATTCTCATTGAGAGAGCATGGGCTTTACATGGGGGGATCAGTGATGGAATAGATGGTAACAGTATCAGTTTCTGCAGATTTTGTTTCGAAAATGGTCATTGTTGTGGTGTTACAGAGACTCCATTGGAGAAGGAGAGTTTGATTTCTATTAGAGATTCACTGAAGAATGTTGAGGACATGCTTGTTTTTTTCCAGGTTTGGTTGTCCTTCAACCTTTTTAATTTCTTTTCTCCCTTCTTTGTCTTCAACTTAATTGAAAACAATCAGCTTCCATTGCTAGGTCCTCTTGTCATGAAACTTTGTTTCTTTGTTTTGAAAATTTTCTATCAAGTGTCTGGATTTTGAGCCAATGGGCTCATCAAATTTCTAGACAAAATGGACCAAAAATTGAGGAGTTTTCTATTGAATGCCGCATGGTTTCGCATTGACAAGAAACAAGAAAGAAAGAAAGAAAGAAAGAAATATTGTCTCACTTATTTTTTATAAGAGTGATGCTACACATCACGAAAATTTGACCGAAAAAATTTACTGGAGACTCAACTCAGCTTATGTTTTTGTTACGGCTAAAACAAAAACATACCGTGGGTCTGGTAAATTGTTAGAACTTCTTTGCTTTCCTTCTTGAGTCTCTTAGAACAAGACACGATCAAATTTCGAGACCCTGCTCCCATAGATGCGACTGGCCCCAAAACAGAGATTAAGAAAAAGAAGAAAAAGCGGCGGGAATGGGGCGTCGATAGAAACAGGGGAGGCGCGGTTTGGGTGGGGATTTAGGGCATGTTTGGTGCTTCCAATTCTTAGAGAATGAAGCAAAAATAAAGTGTTGGAATCTGTGAATTTCATTGGCCATGAAAATTCAGATTTTAATAGCTGGTGCAATTACAATTGAATTGGCCATTCAATTGCAATTGTAGCATGGAAACCAACAGCCATGAGTGGCTATTGATTTCAGGGGATAACTCTCCATAATGAAAATGCTGTTTGGCATCTCTCAGAGAAAGAAGAAGGGGCAGGCTCACGGAAGGAGAAGAGACAGAGCCAGGTGCTCTGTTGGTTCTTCTCCTGAGAGCTCTAAGGTCTCAGAAGAGGAAGAGGACGAGACAGAGAAAATGAAGAGACACAGGCTGGAATTCAATTTCCATAAGTGGCAATTGAATTCCCTGTGGCCCTTACTTCTCTGTGATCCATCTCCTTCCTCTGTGGCTATAAAATGATCATCTCCCTCTGAGAAAGAAACAGAACACGATATACGACTGATACACAGAGCTGTTCAGAAACAGAGCAAGGCAGAAATCTCAATACAGATAGGTGAGAAAGCTGAGATACAATCCGTGGTTACGGAGCAAGCCGCAAGAGAGAGAAAG